>JASAMX010007136.1:0-39289 GCA_030248175.1 Microlaimidae sp. YZB2_3
CGAAATTGTTTTAATATAGTTGTTTAATCTCCGAAAAATTTCCAAAAAATTGGTAAAAATTATTGAAGTTCGGATAACGAACTATGATTTTGTGGTGGTACCGCGGACCGCAAATTTTTGTAATGCTAAGATAGATCCATTCTATCAACAATACTAAAAAAATCGGCAATCTAAAAAAATGAAAATCTTTAGCTTTTAACATGAAGCACGTTCACCACGACACACCAATGCAAATGCACAATGCATATTGCAAAATGCATAATAAATAATAAATACATGTTAAAATTTGAGCTCAATGTATACGATAAAACTCATTTTTAACTAAAAATATAGTGCAAATACAGTTAAAAATAGTTGGTAGGGACAAAAATACATAAGACTATATAATATATGAAGGAAAAAAATATGTCAATCTAGTTATAAAAAGCGAAACGATTTGGTGCCATTTTTTGAGCACTGCCATTAATTGTTGTGCCCATAAAAATGGCAAAACAACTGCTTTTTTCATTGAGGAATCTGTCGTGTAAATGGGCACTGTTCAGAATGCAGCACTGTTTTTGCGCATATACTTGCATGCTAATGAATGCACTGTATTTTGAACCAGTAGACTGCAATTTTTAGCAATTTTATGCGCATATATACGCATATACTGCACATGAAATGGCACAACTGCGGGAAACAAAAAAAACCCACTTAAAAACCACTATTTAGTTTTTACACTATACACAATATACAAACTTTTAGTATAGACATACGAAAAAAAAATTCCAATACAATACACAAATAATCGTATTTAACTGTATTGCATTGGATTTTATTTTTGTATTTCTATATTACAAAAGTTTGTATTTTGTGTACAGTGTGCAAACTAAATACTGGTTTTTTAGTGGGTTTTTTTGTTTCCCGCGGTTGTGCCATTTTATGTGAAGTATATTCGCATATATGCGTATAAAAATGATAAAAAAGTGAAGTGAGCATCAAAATGCAGTGCGTTCGAGTTAGCATGCAAATATATGCGCAAAAACACTGCTACATTCTGAGCAGTGCCCATTTACACAACACATTCCTAAATAAGAGCATTTTTTTTGACATTTTATGCGCAGAACATTTATTGGCATTTCTAAAAAAATGTAAACAATTCGTTTCGCTTCTTAGACTGTGTGACATTTCTTTCCTTCATATATTATATAGTATTATATATCTTGGTACAAGTGCTAAAGCGTGTACCAAAAATCAGTTTGAGAATTCCACCCAAAAAACATGTTTTTACGTCAACTCTGACCTTGCTATCTCAATTTTGGGCATTAAAAAACTATTTAACTACCCTTCATGAAAATAAATGGTGTTTTATAGCCAAAAAATGAACTTTTTTTTGAAGGTACGTTTCATGCTGTTAAGAAAAAAAAATTTTTAATAATGCTTTAATCAACATAAATAAATATTTGTTTAGATTGCCGAGAAATTGGCGGTTATAAAAATATTTTTACTTTTTATTTGATTTTCTTATCAGTTTTTGTTATAAACCGCTTAAAAAGGTCTAAAACCCTCAGCCGCTGAAAAAATTAAAATTTAGAATTAAAATCTGTTGTTATAGTAACGCCTGAAACAAAAGACTTTCTTCAAATAGATTTTACGTTCAAATGCAGAAATAATTTTAACAGAAATTGCTACACTATGCATAGTTCTCTGATCTCATAAAAAGTATAGGTCAAAACACCAACTAATTTGCTTTTTTTATAAAAAAAACTAATTTAACTATTTAACAGCAAAGCAAATTACATAGAGCAGAAAAGTTTAGTTGTGGAGCGCCACGGAGCAACTTAGCTCGGTGGCGCCGTTTATTAATCATTATTAATAAACGTGGTAAGTTTTAAAAAAATTTAGAGACTCTTGTTCTTTTTATTTTTATTACTATTTTCAACGCTTATAATCAAACTTGGATTTATGGGGAGGAGTGACCATTTTTTAAACTACGGTTTTCAGCATCAATTACTCTTATTGATCAAATAATAATTAAGCAAAAATCTTTAACGCACAATTAAAGCCTTACGACGACATTAAAAAACTCTGCGAAGTCTGAGAAAACAGCACAAGCTCGACAACTGTTGACTCGTAGCTGTCTTCCAAGCTGATATTAGATTTTTTTATTTTTTTTTCTAAAAAACTTTTGGATTTTGATTTTTTTCTAAAAATCTGGATTTAAAAAAATCTGTTTAATTTCACTTTTTTTAAACGTCATAAAATACCACACAATTTTTGAATTTGCGCTATCATGTCCCCCATAATGCCAGATATATTTAACCAATGAAAACACATTTCTTAAATGCAGTTTTTTCACAAAACAAAAAAAAAATTCAAAAAGTTTAAAGTTGAGCAAAAATTTAAGAAACAATTTTTTTCATGTTAAACTAATATATGTTATTGGTTCCAAGAAAAATTTGCAAACACAACAAAAATTGTTAACGCTTAAAGGTGTGGTGCGGAGTTAAACTTTTTATCTTCGCTTTTAATAAATTTTTGTGGACTATTGGGGGCAGGGGTAAGGTTTTCACAAAAATTTATTAAAAGCGAAGATAAAAAGTTTAACTCCGCACCACACCTTTAAGCGTTAACAATTTTTGTTGTGTTTGCAAATTTTTCTTGGAACCAATAACATATATTAGTTTAACATGAAAAAAATTGTTTCTTAAATTTTTGCTCAACTTTAAACTTTTTGAATTTTTTTTTTGTTTTGTGAAAAAACTGCATTTAAGAAATGTGTTTTCATTGGTTAAATATATCTGGCATTATGGGGGACATGATAGCGCAATTAAAATTGTGTGGCTATTTATGACGTTTAAAAAAAGTGAAATTAAACAGATTTTTTTAAATCCAGATTTTTAGAAAAAAATCAAAAATCAAAAAAAAAACCGTAGCCTTTTAAAAAAAAATAAAAAAATCTTAATATCAGCTTGGAAGACAGCTATAACAGTGGACAGTTGTCGAGCTTTCTGCTGTTTCTCAGACTTCGCAGAGTTTTTTAATGTCGTCGTAAGGCTTTAATTGTGCGTTAGAAAGTTTTTTGCTTAATTTATTATTTTGATCAATAAATTGATGCTGAAAACATAGTTTAAAAAATGGTTCATAAAAAATCGCGTAAGTTTTTGGCTATCCCATAAATCCAAGTTTGATTCCTATGAGCGTTGAAATAGTAATAAAAATAAAAAGAACAAGAAGTCTCTGAATTTTAAAACTTACCACGTTTATTAATAATGATTAATAAACGGCGCCACGGAGCTAAGTTGCTCCGTGGCGCTCCAGCGCCGGCGCCACCCATGACTAAACTTTTTCTGCTCTCACATGTAAGTTGCTTTGCTGTTAAATAGTTAAATTAGTTTTTTTTTATAAAAAAACGACATAACCGCACAAATTAGTTGGTGTTTTGATCTTCCTTATACTTTTTATGAGATCAGAGAGACATTTTTCTTTTTATGCATCGTGTAGCAATTTCTGTTAAAATTATTTCTGCATTTGAACATAAGAAAATCGATTTAAAGAAATCTCTTGTTTCGGCGTTATTATAACAACAGATTTTAATTCTAAATTTTAATTTTTTCCACGGCTGAAATTTTAGACCTTTTTAAGCGGTTGCTATACAAAACTGGTGAGAATCAAATAAAAAGTAAAAATATTTTTATAACCGCCAGACTCTCGGCAATCTAACAAATATTTATTTATGTTGATTAAAGAATTATTAAAAATTTTTTCTTAACAGCATGAAACGTACCTTCAAAAAAAGTTCATTTTTTGGCTATAAAACACCATTTATTTTCATGAAGGGTAGTTAAATAACTTTTTAATGCCCAAAATTGAGATAGCAAGGTCAGAATTGACGTAAAAACATGTTTTTTTTGGGTGGAATTCTCAAACTGATTTTTGGTACACGTTTAGCACTTGTACCAAAAATATATAATACTATATAATATATTAAGGAAAGATATGTCACTCAGTCTCAGAAGCGAAACGATTTGGTGCCATTTTTTGAGCACTGCCATGTTGTGCGCATAAAATGGCAAAACAACTGCTCTTATTGAGGCATGTGTTGTGTAAATGGGCACTGCTCAGAATGTAGCAGTGTTTTTGCGCATATATTTGCATGCTAACTCGAACGCACTGCATTTTGAAGCTCACTGCACTTTTTTAGCAATTTTATACGCATATATGCGAATATACTGCACATAAAATGGCACAACCGCGGGAAACAAAAAAACCCACTAAAAAACCAGTATTTAGTTTGCACACTGTACACAAAATACAAACTTTTAGTATAGAAATACAAAAATAAAATCCAATGCAATACATAAATAGATTATTTGTGTATTGTATTGGAATTTTTTTCGTATGTCTATACTAAAAGTTTGTATATTGTGTATAGTGTAAAAACTAAATAGTGGTTTTTAAGTGGGTTTTTTTTGTTTCCCGCAGTTGTGCCATTTCATGTGCAGTATATGCGTATATATGCGCATAAAATTGCTAAAAAAGTGCAGTGTACTTCAAAATGCAGTGCGTTCGAGTTAGCATGCAAGTATATGCGCAAAAACAGTGCTACATTGTGAACAGTGCCCATTTACACGACAGATTCCTCAATAAAAGCAGTTGTTTTGCCATTTTATGGGCACAACAATTAATGGCAGTGCTCAAAAAATGGCACCAAATCGTTTCGCTTCTGAGACTGAGTGACATATTTTTCCTTCATATATTATATAGTATTATGTATTTTTGCTTGTACCAACTATTTTTAACTGTATTTCACTATATTTTTAGTTAAAAATGAGTTTCATGCATTATACATTGAGCTCAAATTTTAACATGTATTATTATTTATTATGCATTTTGCAATATGCATTGTGCATTTTGCATTGGTGTGTCGTGGTGAACGTGCTTCATGTTAAAAGCTAAAGATTTTCATTTTTTAGAGTCCGATTTTTTTAGTATTGTTGATAGAATGGATCTATCTAGCATTACAAAAATTTGGGTCCGCGGTACCACCGCGAAATCATAGTTCGTTATCAAACCAATAATTTTTACCAATTTTTTTTCGGAAATCGGAGATTAAACAACTATATTAAAACAATTTCGAGTATTTTTGTTAATTTTTGACCATTATTTGGAGCTATATTAAGCGTAACTAAGGTTTCTCATATGTAATTTTTTTTGGTTAATCAGAAAAAAAAATTTTGTGATAGTTAATTAAATACAAAAAGACAACTAAAATTTTTTAACTAGATGTTTTATTTGTATATAGTATTTCCAGTTTCAAAAATAATAGAGAAAAATGCATTTAATTTCAGAGGAACTTTATTTCGTGGTGGAACCGCCGACCCAATTTTTGTTATGCTAAGTAGGTCCATACAAAATTTATTAAGTGAGAAGGATTTAAATTTCTGTCGAATAAAATAAGAAAATAAAAAAGAAATTATTTTTTTTCACCAAAAAAAGCCATCCTATAGAGCTCACCTTATTCATGCAAAAAGTAGTAAATCGACATATTTCTTTGATCAGAACCATAGGAGTTTTTAGCGGTGCACGCATAAAAATAAAACCAATTGTCCTTTGTTAATTGTTCACGGACAATTAAATCACCATTTTTTAAAATCTAAAAAAAAAATTCACAATAAAATAATATCAATTCTAAACTCAATCATTATAACAACTACTTTTTTAAATTTTAACAGAAAACTAGGTGTAGTCATAACCATGGAATAATTACCAAATGATTGACATCCGTTTGGATGGATTCCCAGTTTTCTTGGATGTTGTTCCCTATTTCTTTCGTGACCAGGTAGTGCCACTTAATTTTGGCTGGTGCATCGGTTCTGCAGAAAAGTTCCACAGAATTTTCTGGATATTCGTGGCGGTTGTAGGTCCACATCGTTATCGCCGGGGGTTTTCCCGCTGTCAACGATCTTTGATAGTTTTTCTTGCAGTTCCGTCCTTTTTTGTCTGAAAATTGGTTTTTTGATATACGTATTCTATTTGGAAATCGACCAAAGTCACGAAAGAAATAATTTGCATTCGACGTAGTTTATTTCGCATGACAATAGTTGGCGCGCCGCTGATTTATCGTTCCCTATCAGTTCAATAATAGTATGTTCAGTAGTTTTTGCGCAATTTTCCAAGAAAGAAATAAGATGATTCAACTGTTGCAAACGAACTTTCCACGCCTCAGTATTTCTTATGTGACTTTGGTCGATGGTAACATTATTAATTTGGAGCCGCGGAAAGTTAGATTCGGTGGGAAAAATTCTAGTCTGTGCGAAATAATTTAAATTGTGGAGAAATCTTGCTGACAGAATAGTCAATTTGTGGAAAGGGTTAAAAATGTATAGATTTTGACCTTAGTTGTACAATAATCTAAACTTCGTTTAACTTGTTCGGGGAATACGTACTAAGCAATAAAAGTACACAGCCTGTAAAAATGTAAATACAAATTATATCAATACCTTTAACCAAAACTGTAGTATAAGTAGACTCTTTACTAAAGCCATTGTTGACAACACACTTATACACCCCTTCATTATCCACAGTTGGACAGTCAACTTTGTATATGGATTTGGTCAGAGAAAATTGCACTGTCTTTTTGCCCCAATTTGCTATTTTTTCAATCTAAAAGTTAAAAAAAAGTTTTTTACAAAAGCAAATTTATGAAACCTGTAAAACGCATATGGGGGCGATACTTCCGTTGATCGGGTTGCAAGCTAAGTATCTCGGTAAGGACGGGGTGCCTGAATTTGGAAAAACGGTTTTTACCTGCCTCCCACCTACCTTCATCGGAAATTTTGCTTCCTCCTACCTGCCTCCTACCTGCCTCCACCCTGCCTCCTACCTGTCTCCGAGGCAGTTTTAGCTGCCTCCTACCTGTCTCCTAACCTGTACACGCTTCAACATAGAAGGCAGGGTCACCTACCTACTGCCTGCCTCCAAGGCAGTTTTACCTGTCTCCATCCTGCCTCCTACCTGCCTCCAGCCTGCCTCCATGCTGCCTCTGAGGCAATTTACCTGCCTCCTACCTGCTTTCAGTCTTCGGGAAGCAGGTTCAAGAGCCGTCCTTACCGGGGTATAAGGTTAAGAATCTTGTTTTTAGCTGATTGGAGGAAAGTAAAGACGTTTTTCTCAAATAAGGCACCCCGTTTGATCAATTTAACAAGAAAAAACATAAACAATCTGGGTTTCAAATTATAGCACCGTGAGTGTAATCTGAATGTTTTTAACAAATAAAAAATGTCTTTGGAAGAAGTTGAAAAAATCTTTTCAAATTGGAAACTTTTTGATTGAAAAAAAAAACACACCAAATTACATATTACAAGTTTAGTTCAATGTATGTGATTACTGTGAATGTGAATAAGTAAATAAAATATGATTTCTCATTCACGGATAAACTATGGGCTAATATAAGCTTTTCGTTGAAATACTGTTTTAATATCTTACACCTAAAAAATACAGTTTTTTCGCGAAACCTGTATTGAGTGGATCGCAGGCTACTAAAAGACAAAGAAAAAAGAATTTATTGAAATGAAAGCAGGTAGTTTTTCATATAGTTTCATAAGCAAAAAAACATCTTAACAGTAAATTACAAATTTAGTGTACCGGGTCTTCGAAGGTAGAGTGGGAACTGGAAGGAATTTCGTGCATTGATACTATGAAAACAAAAATCTGAAGCCAAAGGTATAAAATTGGTTTGGTCTTAAGTTTAGGTTTAGGCTTGCGCGAACGTTTATGTTTTAGCGATTACCAAGTTTACCCTTCCAATCTTCGGCTCAATTTACAGCTGAAGTTTTCTCAAGGTTCCAACGACCCAAAATTTAGTTTTCAATGAAATAAAAACTACACAAACAACCTGGTTTCCCATGAGCGGACTGTGGGTGGGTATTGGCTCGTCGTTGAAATACCATTTTATTATAGCCTGCGGTATGGTGGCCGCTTCACAGATTAGCTCCAGTGCCTCACCGGATTCCACGATTTTTGTTTCCGGCAAAAAGGTCAAACTCAGCGTTGGTTCCGACACCAGGCTGTAATTGTCCGCAATTGTGAAGAAGTTTTTAGCCCCCTAAAGTAGCGTCTGTCAACAAATTTAAATTTTAACCTGTTGTATTTCATTAACGGTGTAGGGGATTTGCAAGGAACCTATATCCGAGCACAGCTTAGACGCTGGGCTATACTTAGAATTGGTTAAAGCAATCAATAAAAATTTGATTACATACGACGTCTTTAAATATGTCATTTGTGTAACAAAACCTAATATTAAGCTTACAACAAGCTCTGAAAAATAAAGCATTCAAAATTTTACTGTTGTCCGGCTTCATGCCAACAAATTATTTATTTATTTTATTTATTTAGCGACGCTCAAAACACCCGGAATGGAAGAAGAAAATCTGTAAAATAAAAATTTTTCTAAAAAATAAGCCAGCCATTTAAAACGGCCAACACTCCGGAGCTTTTCCATTTAAGTTGCCGGTGATTGTGAGAAAAATTTTGGTCGCTTACAGTAGCATATTGTGTTCTATGACTTTGGTCATTTTTTAAAATAGCCAAAGGTCCGGACCTTCCCCATTAGATGAGTAAATTGATACTCCAATGGACGAAGTTGTAGTTTTTGGCAATGATTTAAAAAGTTTTTGGGCATCTGAAATAGAGAGACTTCTTATTACTGAATATTGTGCTCTGCGGCTCCAGTTTATTTAGGTGAAAGCACCAAGTAACTTTTTAATGGAATATATACACTAGTTCTGAATAAGGGTTTTTTAGTGTACGAAGAATGTACAATGACAACTAACGCCAATCATATGTAGGAGGAAAATTGAGAAACAGCGAGCGACTAGTACATCTTACGGTTTCAAATATTTTAAATAATTATTGATTTTAAATCTTGACCCCTTCCCTTCAAAATTTCTTAAATATTTCTTAGTATTACAAAATCAAAAGCATTTTTTTAATATTTTTAGTTTTTTTGCCGCTTAGTACGTACGGCGCTGTTTGCGCGCTTGGTTTCCACGTTTTTAATGTTTCAATTACAGAGAGTGCTCCTATTTAAAAGTTTGGAATGGACTTTTTAAAATTAATTTTTAAATTTTGAATAATATTACAATCAAAACATTAAAAAAAACCTATATAGGTAAAAAATTAGTTTCAAAGCACAAATTTCAACTTTATTTTTGCTGATTCGAATTCATTTTTCACGATAATACTATTTTAGTGATGATTTAAAATTATTGTGACGTTCAATCAAAAACCAAAATTTATTTAGCACAAACATCAGTTTGTGCTAAAGCATTATATATTAAAGCACTTTAACATGGTAAAACATATAATCGTGTTGCAATTTTAATTAAGTATAGGTATAAATTTAATAAAGAAACTAAGAAAACTAAGACTTTTTCAAAATTATTTGTACCCTTTCTGGTACAGTGAAAGATGCTTATATAGAGCATAAATGTTTAAGTAAAGGCTCTTTTATATAAAGGCCCATTTAAAAATGTTTCTGGTTCCCAGATCTCAGAAACAGCAAATACAATAGTGTTGACTCCTATTTACCATATCACTAAGCGACTTGGAGCCGCACGTCAGCTTCTGGGAAAAGTTTAAGGAAAGCTGGTGGAAAAGGAAGGCGTCTTCACGTACATATGACTCCGCGTGTCATTAGTACTAAAGCTAAGGCTAAAGTGTTTTAGTAGTAAAGGGTTTTTTGGGCTAAGTACTAAAGCTAAAGTGCGGCTAAACACAAATTAGCTGGCAAAAACTCGGCAAAAGGTATGGGCCTGGCAAAACGTTAGCTTTTGCAAAGAAAATACAAATCATCATAAAATTTCAAGTATTCTCATTAAACCAAAAACATGATTATTTAATGAGATTTATATCAGTAACCGTAGGCTGAGGTCCACCTCTTCCTCCCTTAAACTTAAAATTTTGGACCTTCCTCCCAGACCGAATTCGAGGTCACCTCAAAAAATTTAAAGTTTTTAAGTGCTTAATAATGAAATAATCTCATTTTTACTATTTTATATGGGCATTTTGTGAAGTTTATTATGCAGTAAGCATGATTTTTTTAAATAAAAATGTTGTTTAAATGTTTTTTTTTTGCTTTAGGTAAAAAAATATTCTTGTTAGTTAACCATTTTTGATGCTTATTTACATTTAAGGTTAAAACTGCAATATACAGTACAAGGGTGACTTCAAAACTGTAAAATTAACCCAAAATTAGTATTTTTAAGAAAAAAAAACCTAAAATCTGATGCAATAAACGTCAAAGAAGTCTTAACTGTTGGGTTTTTTTACTCTAAACTTAACAGTTCAATGGCTAAGAATTACCTTAAAAAGGGATACTTTTTTAAATTCACAAACATATTCATATTTGTCAGTTTGGCGAAAGCTAAGGCTAAAGTGCTTTAGTACTAAGACTTTTTTGGGCTTAGTACTAACGCTAATGCTAAACGAATTTTGGACTTTTTGTACTAAAGTGAAATTTCCCGGCAATGCACACCCGTACACATGACCATATGACACACGCTCAATGTACTCATACAGATTATTCTACTTAAGGTAGAACACCACAGTTATGACGAATTTTACTAAAAGTTAGATATCGTCTTAGATATTAGATAAAAGTATAGTGCGATCGAAAGCTCAGATTATGATGTATCTAACGGTAATAATTTCATTGTTTACCAGTTGTTCTATTTTGAGATATATTTCAATAAATTTAAAGCTCAGAAAACAGTTTTTGGCCATTTAAAAAATTTGATTCATTCAGTTTTTTCCGCAATTTTATAGAAAGTTAAAGAAAAATAGGGGGCACCTTTTAGATGTGGTTTGGAGTAAAACGTAATTCAAAATTTTTAGAAAATAAAAAAATCCATGTTTTTAACAGAAAAATCAAATAAAAAAAATCCGGAATTAGTTTTTTAATCAAATACAATTCAAAGTATTGATTAGACTTGTGTCTAACTATTTCCAAACTTTCATTAAAATCTGAGCGAAGCAAATTTTTTAATTTTCGTTTAATTTTTTTTTAATTGACGCCGAGAAACTACATTTTGAGCCCCTTCTTTAAAAGTAGCTTTTAAGGGAGGAATCTCATCTGACCCAGTAGGCGAGTGGTTAGTACGTCGGCCTCCCATCATCGGATGCCTGGGATCGAGTCTTCGCTGTGCCGTATTATTAACGTCGAAAAAAATTATTTTTGAAATTTTTAGCTTTTTAATTAAAAAAGTGTTTTATTATTCAAGACACGCTAAATCGGAAATGAAAAAATAAAATATTTTTGGTAATAAATTTTATTTATGTTTTGTATTTTTGACATGTATTTTATTAATGTTATTTGATAATTGGGGAGGATAACATTTTTTTTACAAAAAAAATGAATGTCAAAAATTGAATCAGCAGGTCTAATTACTTTAGTAAAAATTAATTAGTAAGGATCTGCCGTCAAAATCTAACTGTGGTGTTGTACCTTAATAATGCTGTATGTTAATTAGGGACGCATAGCAGCTACACAATATTGATTTTTTGCAAACATTTTTTAACTGCAGTGATTCTTTGATTATTTGGTTCTTGCGGACCGGCGCAAAAATAGGAAACGGAAATTGTAGTTTTTAGTTTTTTTTTTTGACAAAACATTGCTGAAACAATATCTCTAAACAAACTTTAAAATTTTACAGTATTTTTATAGTTAAAAAAAACTAATTTGTATTATCCGTTTTTAAAATATTAATTTATCAATAAAATAATAAAATTTTACGTTTTATTAAATTATATTTGATTTTTTGGAGTTTTTTTTAAATTTAGCACATTAAAAATATTTTTTAATATGTTTTTAATTTATCTTTTAAAATATTAGTTTGTATTTATGCATATGGGTATGATCATTCGCGTGTTATTTATACACCAAAATTCCCGCGCGTGTGAGTTTTTATCCCAGTAATTATTTAGGTGTGAAACAACATTACTTTTTTATTATTCATACAATAAGCACAAAAATAGAACTGAGCTTCGAAGCTCCGGGGGTTGCTCCGGAGCTCAAAAAAACGGAGGTCGATTCTAAAGTACTGGAGCTCGGAGCTCCGGAAGACATCACTGGTAAATAATATATTTTTTCTAGCGAAGCATATATTTATAAACATATTATATTGGGTTTTAATTTATTGTTTACTTACATGAGTGAAATCAATCACTAGGATGAAACAAAAAGACAGCGAGGTTTTCCCAAGATTGATCATACCGCTTTTAGATCGTGAAGATTTAAAAGTAACTATATAAACTTATCCATTAACGTCCTTTCTCTAAGATTATCTTTCCATAGTTGCTGAGCTCACACCAAAGACAATGAGTGCTTCCGTTTAAGGGAGACGCTTAAATATTACTTACCGTCGCAGAGAGTATTAATATATAAATTACAATTGCTAATTTTGTTATAAACCTTTTACAGCTAATGGACGCAATAATCCCCTTATTTATAGAAGCTTATAAGTTGATTTATAAATTAGATAATTAATGAACTTGACTAAAGTTCATGAATGAATATACGGAGTTTTGTTAGCTGTAAATTAAAAAGAAAGAGCGTTTTAAATTTACATTAAGTAAAACATGATACCAATGGATAAACATTAGTTTACGGGATTAATCCCAATAAATCAATTTTAAGCTAAAAAAAACTAACAAAATTATAAATCAAACTATAAAACCCGAAAACTGAATAAATTATTGATACAAATAGAATTTTATAACAAATTTAAACAGCACGGCCAAATTTAATTAATTAAATTTCCTAAAGTTTGCAGAGGCGTAATCGTTTACTTTTCGCTTATTAATCTTAAAAGACAGGAAAGTAACTAAAAGCTCTATGAGCCGTATTTGTACTTGCTTTTGGATTTTTATCATATTTCTGTAACAAAATAAAAAAATTAAACATTAACTTTTATTTTAATAAATATTAAGTGATTAAACATAAAAGTAAGCAGGAACGTGTTGACCGTTCGCAAGATTTTCACAAAACAAAACACCGTGAGAAATTTAACATTAGTGTTCAACAAAGAAATTCCATTCCATATGTTTGCAAAAAAAACTTGTCAAAATTTGAACAAATCATAGAACGGAACAGAACCCTATATATTCGGCTATTTACTTGATCTTATCTTAATAGTTTGCTTAAGTTTAAACATTGGCGTACTCTGAAAACCAACTTTCCTAATTAATTAGGGTTTCAAATACTAATTTTTGCTATTTTTGGTTTCTTGTTACATCTGTAACGACTTTAAAAAATAGTTTACCAAATTGAATACACGTTAAAAAACTATTTTTTCGAAAATTGTATTTTATAAGGGCTAAGCCTTTCAACTGCTTTTGGTCGGCAGGGGTACCAATTTTGGAGTACAGAGAAAGTTTTTGATAATTATTCTCGTGCCTAGAATATAATATTTGGGTTTCTGGCTACCAAGGCCACAACATTTTTCAATTTCAGCTCGATTCGCTTAGCTTAGCAGTAAAAGAGTGTTTGTTCTGGGTGAATCTTGAAAGTACCCTTTAAAGAATTTTTAATCGGTCATCGGATTGTAAAAACAATGTTTAAATGAAAAAAAAATATCATATATTATGTTTGCACAAAGTCTTAAAGATTTTATGCCAATGTATTTTTTGGTATTTTTTGGTATTCTTTGCAATATACGCATTTATTTATTTACCTAAATATATCGAGATATAACTGAATTAAAAAATAGGATTTTTTAGTTTTTTTTTAATTTAAAAAAGTATCACGTTTTCGTCGTAATTCTGAACATCGTCTAAATGTAGATTAGCTTTGAAAAATGCTCTAAGAATAGAGCAGGAAAAAGGGGCGATTTTTCCCCAGGCGTATGTTTAGACAGAAAAGATGTGGACTAGGCTGAGATGGACATTATGTGGACTATAGGAAATTTGCATTTGGTTTGGGCAGCTGCTCACTAAATAAAAATTTCTACCATATGATAATGATTTGTTTATACATTGATCTAATCACGCAGCACGGTTGCATTTTTTTTATTTTGAAGAAATGTCAATTTAAAAAATCATACTCACAGCAATCTTTGACAAGCGCGAAATCGCCATTTTTTCAATTAAAAGGTTATATTTGTATGTGTAAGAAACAACTATAAATTAGATAGATAAAAAATAAATACTATATACTATGGTACTTAACACCTCTGCGTTTTAAACTTACAAAAATTGCTAATCATAAAAGGCTTTAACAAAATAAGTAGCTTAACCCACCTTTCGTATTAAAGTATAGTTTATTTTTCATTTTTTGTGGATATTTGTCTTATTTATCCATGTTTAATTTGAGGTAATTTTTTTGATTAAAATAAGTTTTAAGACAGGCACAAAACAGAACAGAACTAGCACAAAAGTAACTAGAAGAATGTTTAATAAAGTGTTTTTGTAAAAGTTTTTTATTTAAGTTATTCTGCATTATCAACATTTTCATACAAAAAGTGAATTTTTTGTTATTTTTAGGATTTTTGCTTTGTGTTTAAACTGCATAAAATTTAGAACAAAGCACTATATAAACTAAAATAACTTCTATTTAAGGCTCAAAATTGTTAATTTTCGTGTTTTGATATTTTCTTCAAAATTACTTTGCAATGCGTTTAACTGAATGCGCATTTTAAGACTCCTTTAATTTCGGCCACCTTAAAATTCACGTAAAAGAACCTGTTTAACATGATTTGCACCATCATTTGTACGGGGTGGGGTTACATAACACATAATTTACTAGGTTATATTAAATTATGAATAGACCGGAAGGAATTTCTCAAAAATAATATAGAAACACATTAAAAAAGTCAGGTTATTTTCTTGGGGAAGAAATGCATTCATATGGTGAATATTGTAAATATCAATGTCAACGGGGTTCCTCACGCAACACACCACTTACCACGATATAGAGTAACAATGCTTCAAACAGTTGTAAAAGTAATTTAAAACACAGTAAAAATGCAGATTATTTCCTTTGGCGGAGGGATGCATTCATAAGAATTACGCAATAAACATCTGTGCGGGCTGGAGTAATCCAAATCCCAATTGGCTAGGTTTGAACTATCAATAAACCGATATAGGAATTTCTCAAAGATTATTGAAATGCAGTAATAAAAACTAAGGATATTTTCTTGGCAGAGAAATGCAGTCAGATATGAAACATGAAAGATAGACAAGGGTTGGTGTGGAATTATACCACTCCTTAACTTTTTTTAAGGTCTTGTTTATTTTTAAAGTTGATATTTTGGGTTTTGTAATCGAATTTTTGTGTTTTTGGGTTTTGTTTTTTGTTTTTTTAAAGCCTAAAGGTGGCCGAAATTAAGGCGGATTTAGTTTTTTTTTGGTTATTTTTAGGTTAAAAATATAAAAAACTCAATAGAATGGAATAAAATTTTTACCAGGCTTTCTTCAAAGTTGGCTGGCTGTAACAAAAGCCATTTTATGTTGAAATATTTTTTCACACGAAAAAAATTCAACAAAAAACACGTGTTAGTAAAACTTAAAATGTAAAATTATTTAAAGTCTTGCTAATAGCTATAAAAGTTTGCAAACGGGAAAAATTAGGTTATATGTACCAAGAACAATACCAAAGGATAAATTAACAACCTTTAGAAATATTTATCGTTCGGTTTAGCAATAGTTATAGCAAGTTATTTTTAGGTGGCCAAAGTTAATGGCACGCGCCCTAACTTCGGCCACTATTACAAAAAAATTTAAACCTCCACAGATTCTTGAGCTTAATAGAAATGTTGAAATTTTGCACTGGAATAACAAAAATAGCTGTCGTTTTATTTTTAGACGAAATCCTGGCTCGACTAGAAGAGCCAGAAAAAAATTATCCAAAAAAATAAAAAAAGGTGGCCGAAATTGAGTTAGTTACCATACTATTTTAAAGACCCCTATTCCAAGCTGTCAAACCGATAGTCTTAGATTTCGCTTAAAATAATATATGTGATACTTCAAATCATTTGGACCACGATGAGGCCATTTTTAGCTCAAATTGACCAACCCGTATGTCTGTGGTACCCCCTTGAAGTTGGTGCCTTTGACTTTTTTAGAATTTTGAGAAAAAAAATTGATTTTTTGATTGACAATAAAATCTTACAGTTTATTGTTTTCTGGTTAAATTTTATTTATATTTATGTAAAATTGTTTAATTTTTTCAAAAATAAACTTTATTTTGATAAATTTTAAATTTTTACTCATGAAATATTACAATTTAAAAAACCCCAAAATTTTGAGAATTTTTTGATTTTGAAAATCAACCAGTTCACCCTCTCAGAATATTCAGTCCACGCTGCCTCTTTGTTATTATTTAACCCCCACTATAGCTGTTTAAAACCTAAATAAATCTAACTGCACATCTTTTGATAGAAATTACGGCTTAATTTGCTTTTATCCACACAGCTTTTTTGCTAGTAATGACGTAACTTTTACAAAAATGCTGTTAATGTGCAATAGCTATAATATTAAAGAAGAGAATACCTCGGTCATCAAAAAAATATTTGTTCAGGTCTAGTTTAGAATTTCATTGGTGGCGCGGGAAAAACACGGGGCCATTGTAGCCCCGTGGCGCCGCGCCCACCATTATTAGAGCACGTGGGTAAGTTTTAAAATTCAGAACTTTTTACTTCTTCTTCTTCTTATTATTATTATTATTCCAACGCTCCATCCTTAAAAGCGATATTCCTCAATTCGTTACTGATTGATCAAAAAATAAACATGGGCTCATAAGAAAAAGAAGGAATTACACAAATTACTTTGGAAGCACTTTTTTGATTTAGGTCCTTGTTATCGATTTATTGATCAAAGTAAAAAAATTGAAAAATAGAAAAATAAAAACTCCCAACTGTACTATAACAGCCATTTGGCAACAATAAGGATTATATTTAGTATACAATCAACATTCTCTTTATAAGAAATTGCACAAGAAACAGAATGAATTTTTTAATTCGTGGCAGAAACGGAAAAGTTCCCAGCGCGATCCGCTTCAGCCGCGCGGAGGCGAAAACAACAGAGCGCATTTTTTAATTCTTGCATTACTTATGAACAAACTAATTAGAAGTTTTATTTATTAAAAATTAATAGTTAGTGTTGGTAGCGCGGGGGCGCCATGTGCCTCTCATTGGTGGTGCGGGGTGCCACACTGCATTTTAACCCACGGCACCGCGCCAACTATACTGCAAGAACGAACGAAAACTATACTTCAATAAAAAGGGGCGATTTTTCCCCGGGGGCGTATGTTTCAGACAGTAAATATGTGGACTAGTCTGAGATGGAAACTATGTGGATGCTATAGGAAATTTGCGTTCGGTTTGGCCAGCTGCTCACTAAATAACAATTTCTACCATATGATAACTATTTCTGTTTATACATTAATTTAATCACACAGCACTGTTGCATTTTTTTAAGACTCCACGAAATGTCAATTGAAAAAACTCATACTCACAGCAATCTTTGACAAGCGCGAAATCGCCACTTTTTCAAATTTATAGGTTGTCTTCTCTACACATACAAATATAAACTTCTAATTGAAAAAGTGGCGATTTCGTGCTTGTCAAAGATTGCTGTGAGTATAGTTTTTTTAATTGACGTTTCATCAAACTAAAAAAAAATGCAACAGTGCAGTGTAATTAGATCAATGTATAAACAAATCATTATCATATGGTAGAAATTGTTATTTAGTGAGCAGCTGGCCAAACCAAATGCAAATTTCCTATAGTCCACATAATGTTCATCTCAGACTAGTCCAAATCTTTTTTGTCTAAACATACGCCCGGGGAAAAATCGCCCCCTTTTCCCTGCTCTATTCTTAAAGCATTTTTCAAGGCTAGTTACTATTATTTTTACTTTAAAAATTATAATTGCCATCATTTGGGATTTGTATGGCGCCAACTTGATATTTAGAAAACGTAGGTAAACTTTGTCTGGAGCGCAACTGCAGCGCACTAACTATAATTAAACAACGTGGTTTAATTTTGTAATTTAAATTCATCACCTTCTTATTATTATTTTTTATTTAAAAACAACGGAATGATTATAAATATATGTCATTACGCAGCTAAAACTATAGATTATTCGGCTATTTTTTAACTAATTCAAAAAAGTGGTAGACTAGCCTTGGAAAATGCTCTAAGAATGGAGCAGGAAAAAGGGGCGATTTTTCCCCGGGCGTATGTTTAGACAGAAAAGATGTGAACTTGTCTGAGATGGACATTATGTGGACTATAGAAAATTTGCATTTGGTTTGGCCAGCTGCTCACAAAATAAGAATTTCTACCATATGATAATGATTTGTTTATACATTAGTCTAATCACACAGCACTGTTGCTTTTTTTTAGTTTGATGAAACGTCAATTAAAAAAATTATACTCACAGCAATTTTTGACAAGCGCGAAATCGCCACTTTTTCAATTTGAAAGCTATATTTGTATGTGTAAGAAACAACTATATATTTTTAAAAAGTGGCGATTTCGCGCTTGTCAAAGATTGCTGTGAGTATAATTTTTTAAATTGACATTTCTTCAAACTAAAAAAATGCAACAGTGCTGTGTGATTAGATCAATGTATAAACAGATCATTATCATATGGTAGAAATTTTTATTTAGTGATGAGCTGGCCAAACCAAATGCAAATTTTCTATAGTCCACATAATGTCCATCCCAGACTAGTTCACATCTTTTCTGTCTAAACACACGCCCGGGAAAAAATCGCCCCTTTTTCCTGCTCTATTATTAGAGCATTTTTCAAGGCTAGTCTACCACTTTTTTTGAATTAAGTTAAAAAATAGCCGAATAATCTATAGTTTTAGCTGCGTAATGACATATGTTTATAATCATTCCGTTGCCGAGATATACTTTTTTAAATAAAAAATAATAATAAGAAGGTGATGAATTTAAATTACAAAATTAAACCACGTTGTTTAATTATAGTTAGTGCGCTGCAGTTGCGCTCCAGACAAAGTTTACCTACGTTTTCTAAATATAGTTGGCGCGATGCCGTGCGCCAATGATTGCAATTATAATTTTTAAAGTAAAAATAATAGTAACTAGCCTTGAAAAATGCTCTAAGAATAGAGCAGGGAAAAGGGGCGATTTTTCCCCGGGCGTATGTTTAGACAAAAAAGATGTGGACTAGTCTGAGATGAACATTATATGGACTATAGGAAATTTGCATTTGGTTTGGCCAGCTGCTCACTAAATAACAATTTCTACCATATGATAATGATTTGTTTATACATTGATCGAATCACACTGCACTGTTACATTTTTTTTTAGTTTGATGAAACGTCAATTAAAAAACTATACTCACAGCAATCTTTGACAAGCACGAAATCGCCACTTTTTCAATTAGAAGTTTATATTTGTATGTGTAAGAAACAACTATAAATTTGAAAAAGTGGCGATTTCGCGCTTGTCAAAGATTGCTGTGAGTATGAGTTTTTCAATTGACATTTCATCAAACTAAAAAAAATGCAACAGTGCTGTGTGATTAAATTAATGTATAAACAAATCATTATCATATGGTAGAAATTGTTATTTAGTGAGCAGCTGGCCAAACCAAACGCAAATTTCCTATAGTCCACATAATGTCCATCTCAGACTAGTCCACATCTTTTCTGTCTAAACATACGCCCGGGGAAAAATCGCCCCTTTTCTTGAAGTATAGTTGGCGTACGTTCTTGCAGTATAGTTGGCGCGGTGCCGTGGGTTAAAATGCAGTGTGGCACCCCGCACCACCGATGATTACCGGCGCGTGGCGCTCCCGCGCTACCGACGCTAACTATTAATTTTTAATAAATAAAACTTCGAATTAATTTTGTCATCAGTAATGCAAGAATTAAAAAATGCACTCTGTTGTTTTCGCCTCCGCGCGGTTGAAGCAGATCGCGCTGGGAACTGGTTCCGTTTCTGCCACCAATTAAAACCCGTCTGCTTTCTTTGTGTGGTTTCTATGAGGGGATGTTGATTGTCTGCTCTGTATAATCCTTATTGTTGCCAAATGGCTGTTATTGTGCGGTTGGGAGTTTTTATTTGTCTATTTTTCAATTTTTTTACTTTGATCAATAAATCGATAACAAGGACCTAAATCAAAAAAGTGCTTCCAAAGTAATTTGTGTAATTCCTTCTTCTTTCTTATGAGCCCATGTTTATTTTTGATCAATCAGTAACGAATGAGGAATATCGCTTTTAAGGATGGAGCGTTGGAATAATAATAATAAGAAGAAGAAGAAGAAGAAGGTTCTGAATTTTAAAACTTACCCACGTTCTCTAATAATGGTGGGCGCGGCGCCACGGGGCTAAATCGCCCCGTGGCGCTCCCGCTCCACCAATGAAGTCTAAACTAGACCTCAACAAATATTTTTTTTGATGACGAGGTATTCTCTTCTTTTAATATTATAGCTATTGCACGTAACAGCATTTTTGTAAAAGTTACGTCATTACTAGCAAAAAAGCTGTGTGGATAAAAGCAAAATAAGCCGTAATTTCTATAGAAAAGATGTGAGTTAGATTTATTTTAGGTTTTAAACAGCATCCTATTAACTACAAACAAGTAACACTCACGTTGTAATCACTGTGATTTGGTGTAGTGACGACTGTGTTAAGAAACGTAACCGCGCGGTACTGCTTGGCTCGTCGTTACTCTGATACAATGAGTCAGAAGAGACATAAAATGCTGATAACTGTGACTCTTTTTATAATTTAACACACAAATAATCTAACAAAATGAGTCAGAGTCAGATTTATTTTATAATGATTGTGATTTGGTGTTACTAAGAAAAATAAAAAAAGCCACCAAATTAATTTTCAGTCACGTTATGCCATTTTTTTAACGAATGTCGATACAATAGTTAAACTGTGACTTTTTATTGGAAATTTTTATGGCTTTCACTGAGATAGTGACTAATTAAATTTAAAAATATGCACTTTGTTAAAATTGTACACATTTTATACTCATGCATGGTGGATGTTTCGTGGTCGGAACTGCTTTGAAAATTTTTTTGGAAATAATGGTGGAAAGCAATCTGGCGATTTAGACAACTTATTAGGTAAACTTTTTATAGTTTTATTAATAACTTTTTTGTTAAAAATCATATGTTGTAATTCATCTTCTATTATATAATTAGGATTAAATTCTGGGAGTTTTCCGTCATCATTTGTAAATACAATACACTGCTAACGTACTCCGCAAAAAGCTCTGCTTTTTTTGTCACTAGTTGCAAATTATTATTATTATCTGTTTTTAAAGTGAATGTTTTCCTTTAGTTTGATTTTACTGTATACAAATTTATATAGATTATTCATGTTAGCTAAATTTAAAACTTTTGTTTCTAAATTTATATTGAAATTTTTGGTAGTTTTTTATATTCGCTGCAAACTCTTTTATACTCTAACCGTGCTATTCATAAAACTTTTAGACCCGGTCCAAAGCGGACTGGGTTCACTTTTTACGCAGACCGGTTTGCGTAAAAAACGGTCCCAGTCCGTTATTGCAAATGCAATGCACACGTTCAAATCAGCTGTTTGGTTTTTGAGAAAATTAATCACATAATTTTAAAATTTTATCTCTAGTCTGTATCGCCACAATTTTTTTGGAACTATAATAGCGGTTTTGTCTGATTTCTATCTATCTAGTTATAAATGTCGCCTTTATAAAAAATGTGTGCGCCAAACGTGCTTTTTTTCAGTGCTTTTTTGTGTGTTGTGTGCTTTTTTCTTAGCTGGGACTTGAAGCACCAAAGCGATGCTAATTCAAATCCATGGACGCAGCCATGTCTCCGCAACGTAAATAATTCAGTTTTCCATATGAAAACAAACGTATTTTTCGCCTCACCTTCCTATGCAGACTTTTAATCTCCCCGGGAACCCTTTCTTTGAACTGGTTTTCTTCAGCGACGTTTTTTAATGGCGCCATGACTTCCTCTGACCGGTCTTTTTCCACAATTTCGGATGATTTGGGGGATTGCGACCTGTGTGTCGTGTTCAACAAGCCTTCTGGAGAACCCATGTGAAATGCTACAACTGTGGTTACATCCATCACTTTCGATGTCTGGGCTTGAGTAACTTTAAACCGAGCGCTTCCACGAAACAGCTTTTTGAGATGTCAACAAACTCTTTCTGCTTCTACTGCCAAAAGACTTATTCATTGTGCTCTTCCTTTTCAACCAAGAAACCTTCCCAGGAAATATTCTGTATGCTCTGAAGGTCCGTTAAGCATTCAGGATCTTTCTGGCGAGATCTCACAAAACGGGATTTTGATTATTCAGCTTAAAGCTAAGCTTAATAAAGAAATTCCAGAGCTTAAAAAACACCTAGAAAGTTTAACCACCTCGATTGATTCGGTTTCTGCTAATAATAGTCAGCTCAACTGATCATACGCCGATGCAGTTAAGAAAGAACTTTCAGACTTTGAAACTCCTGTTTTTTATGTGAATCAGCTAAAGGATATTTTGTCGGAACGAGAAAGAAAAACACAAGTTATCCTTTCGAACTTTCGCGAGAATGCTAAAGAAACACCTTCCGAGCTCTGCAAAATTGCGAAATTTTTTTCTGATTAAGGTCTGGATGACATCTGGAAATTCGTGGCAGGAGCGGAGCGTCTCGGTCGGCAAAGAACCCCCCATTTCAACCGTTTGGTGAAATTCACCATGTTGAATCATGATGGGCAGGGTTCCCTTCACGCAAGAAGCTTCTTGCGACACTGGGATATTATGAAAAATGATCCGGAATACGATCTTGAAAATCTTGGCTTGCGTCCTTCACTGCCTTTTGAGGAGCGGAAGAAAACAGTTGAATTTAACCAATTCAGGAAAAAAAGCATTCCAGGGCGCTGTTTCATAAAAGTTCCCAACATGCTGTTTTTTTGTTGAAGTCCATTTCTTTTGTGTAGAAAGCTACAAAGAAATGAAAATGCAATAGACTTTTGGAAAAACTTATAAAAAACCAAAAATTTGCATAAATATTTATTGCAAAAATCTATATGCTTTTTCATTTCTTTGTAACTTTTAACAAAGAAAGAACGGAGTTTTACAAAGAAGAGGCATGTTTGTAACTTTTATGAAACAGCGCCCAGATGACAAAAAACTTACGTGAAAAAGGAGAAAATAATGCCAGCTTCTCCGTCCAAGAAGGAAAAGAGAAACTAATTATAAAGAAATTTTTATGTAATCCCAATGGGGAATGGCGTAGAGTAAAAGATAATGTTTGTAATCAGGAAAACTATTAACGGGAAAGAACACTTTTAGCAAACTGATATCAAAAAATGAGAATTACTTGAAATGCAAATACGCAAATGTTAGAAGTTTGCTTAGTGCAGATAATGAAAATTTTTTAGATCATTTATTATCTGCACGCAACTATGACTTACTAACTTTTATTGAAACTTGATTTACTGACGAAATTACAAACGGCATGATAAATTTGAACGATCAGTATAATGTTTACCGTCATGATTGCTTACATAAAACTGGAGGGGGGTAGCAATTTTTGTAAAAAAAAATTTAAAACTTAACAAAATAGAATTATCTGATCGTTTTTTGTCATTAGAATTGGTCTCCGTTGACTTTCTAAGTGAAAAACCGTGCAGAATTATTTGTTTTTACCGACCTCCCAATAATTCAAAAGAATACTCTGAATTGTTTTGCGAAGCGAATTTGAATTTGAATTCTAAACTAAGCGACACAAACCTGCCTGTGATCTTATGCGGAGATTTTAATATTACTGAAAAATTTTGGCATGAGACTTACACAGCAAACAAATTTTTTGCAAATTTATATTTGAACGTTTTTATCCAGGAGTCATTTACGCAATTAGTACAAGAACTCACAAGAGAATTAAATTTTTTGGATTTAGTATTATGCAACCAAGATTTTCATGTTTTTAATGTGTCAGTGACCCAACCTGTTTGCAACAGTGATAATAAAAGTGTTGATTTTATAATACTTGCAAATCGAAACAAAGATAAATTCTTAAAACGCGTCAATTTTTATCACGATTTTAAAAATGCTAACTGGCAAGAAATGAACAACTATTTAAATTTAATAGATTTCGTTGGTTTTTTCAGTTAAGTTCAACAGCTGAAATGCATTGGAGCATTGTAAAGGTCCATATAGACGAAGCTATACGTTTGTTTGTTTGTTTTGCCTCTATGTGAAAAAACTACACATAAAAAACATGATTATCCAAGTTACATACAAAGAATAAAATCAAAAAAGTTAAAATTGTGGAAAAAACGAGATCACGCCTTTGCAAGAGCAGATTACAATGGATTAAATCGTAAATATAAAATTAAAGTGAATAAATATAATGAATCTAAAGATGAAAAAATCTTGAATTGTGGAAATGAAAATAAATTGTTTCAATATATTAAAAATCTTTGAAAAGACGATTTTGGCATTTCTCCTTCAAAAAAGAGGATGGAAGTATTATAGATAATTCTTATGAAAAATTTAATATATTTAATGAAGTTTTTAGTAAAAATTTTACAAAATATAATGGTTTTGAATATAATATTGAACGAAAAATACCTAAAAGTTTTCCATTATCAAAAATTAAATTTAAAACTTCAATGGTTTTTAAAGCGCTTAAAAAGCAAAAAAAAATTTAGTCAAACACCAGATAACTTACCGGCTATGCTGTTCAAAAAACTAGCTATTAGCTTAGCGGGTCCGTTATCATATGTTTTTAATGTATCTTTTAAAACTTATAAGCTTCCGTTGAGTAGGTTAACAGCTATTGTTATTCCTATTTTTAAAAAGAGACGTTCTAGCAATCCAAATAATTGCCGGCCCATTTCTCTGACCTGTATAGCTTGTAAAGTCATGGAAAGTTGCATTTATAATACTATGCTTGCCGTTTTAAAAATTTATAATCTAATTCTTGATGCACAACACGGATTTTTACATAGAAAGTAAACTTGTTCACAGCTAAAATAAAGCACTTGAAACCAATAAAATAATTGAAACAGTTTACATCGATTTTAGCATAGCGTTTGATTCAGTATTACACGCTAAATTGCTGTCAAAACTTTGTGCTTATAGAATACAAGGAGAACTTTATCTTTGGATATCAGCTTTTTTACTAAGTAGGAAACAAAAAAGTAGTAATAAATCAAAGTTCTTCAAATTTTACAAAAGTTTGCTCCGGGGTTCCTCAAGGATCTGTGCTGGGACCATTGTTATTTTTGATTTTTATTAACGATCTTCCTGCTGAAATTCCTAAAATTAGGTGCACACTTTTTGCTAACGATGTAAAGCTTTATCAAATTCGCTCAAAGACCAAAAATAATTTTAAATTATAGAATTTTTTAAACAAGCTTGTGAACTGGGCAAGAAAATGTCAACTTGAGATTGCTTTTCATAAATGCTGCGTCGTTCATATGGGTTTCAATAATCATCCTCGAATACAATACCCCAGTATGGTCACCAAATATGTGTAAAGATATTGATATCATTGAAAATATACAAAGAAATTTTACAAGACGTTTATTTGCTAAATGTGGTTTTGATCGTTCTTGTGATTATTTAAAAAGATTAGAAATTTTAAATCTTAAATCGTTAGAAGAAAGAAGAATTTTTCACTTTGATTTCAAAATATGTTATTCAATTTTAACAATTTAACCGATTTATCATTTGATACCTTTTTTAAATGGGGAACTTATGTAGGCAAAAATGATCATAACAAAAAATTATTGGTATTTATGGCTAAAACAATATCTATTATCACTCATTTCCTCTTAGAGTATCAAGGTATCGGAATTCACTTCCTCAATCATTAGTTAGCGCTAAAATACTTAATGATTTTTCAAACAAATTGAAACATATTAGTTTTAACCGTTTTACAAAATTCAACAGGCGTATTTAGAAGCCTTATGGCTCTGTGCTTTCCTCCCTTTTTTAAAAACTTTTTTTTTCTAGCTTTCAAAGGACTCAAATTAAATTTTTTTTCTCTTCTTTTTTTTAACGACTATTATTATACTTATAACGCGTTTTTATTTTATTTTATTACTGTGAAATACATTCTATAGTTTTTTTTCTAAAGTATTTGCCTCCTTTGATAACAAAAATATGTTTAAATAAAGGTTATAAATAAAATTATAAATAAATAAAACTTAATAAATCTTGCAACTTACAAGCTTGCGACTTATTTTAACGTAGAATTGTAAAAATAAGGAAATATTCAGTTTTTTAATAGTTTTACACAAAATTGATTAGATGTGCATAGTAAAAATAAGCGGTGTACTCGGGATAAATAGCAAGATGATCAAAACGGAGTGGGACCGCCTTTTACAAAGACCGGTTTGCGTAAAAAGTGGCTCACTCCGCTTTGGACGGGGTTCAAACGTTTTTTGATTAGCACAGTTATTTATTTTTATTGTTTTTGTAAATTCGCCACAAACGTTTTTTTTTTCAATTTGCAATTTTTTATGTTTCCGATAAATATGTTTTTTAGGTTTTTGTAGTAATTTTTTTCAGTGGTATATTATTAATTATTCCTTCGGTTAGTACAGATTTAAAACAATCCCACATTTCTTCAATAGAAGAACACGCTAAAAACAGTCGACTCCAATTAACTGTTCTTAAGTATAATATATAATGATATTTATTACTGTTGTAAAGGTCACGTTAAAGTAAGATAACTATATGACAACATAAAAAAAGAATCACAAACATTTTAAAATAAAGATCAAAAAAACTTATATTCATAACAATTTTAAAGCCAAATTAATACAAAAAAAACAAGAATATAAATCCAATGACAAGAAAGTGAAATAATAACGTAAAATAAAAGACACAAAAAATATATTTATAAATCATGACAGTTTATGCCAAAAAATGTCAAGGGACTTTGAGGAAACTATATCATGAGCTAATCTGTTCCATAGTTTAATAACCCGATTTGAAAAAAAGTATTAGATAAATCTAAACGACAAAAACTGCTTAGGAGTTTAAACTCATTGAATCTGGTTATAGTGCTATTGGCTAATCTTAACACTCAATGATTTTTCAAACAAATTGAAACATTATTAGTTTTAACCGTTTTACAAAATTTAACAGGCGTATTTAGAAGCCTTATGGCTCTGTGCTTTCCTCCCTTTTTTAAAAACTTTTTTTTTCTAGCTTTCAAAGGACTCAAATTAAATTTTTTTTTCTCTTCTTTTTTTTAACGACTATTATTATACTTATAACGCGTTTTTATTTTATTTTATTACTGTGAAATACATTCTATAGTGTTTTTTTCTAAAGTATTTGCCTCCTTTGATTACAAAAATATGTTTAAATAAAGGTTATAAATAAAATAATAAATAAAAAAACTTAATAAATCTTGCAACTGACATGCTTGCAACTTATTTTAACGTAGAATTGTAAAAATAAAGAAATATTCAGTTTTTTAATAGTGTTACACAAAATTGATTAGATGTGCATAGTAAAAAAAAGCCGTGTACTCGGAATAAATAGCAGGATGATCAAAACGGAGTGGGACCGTCTTTTACAAAGAACGGTTTGCGTAAAAAGTGGCCCACTCCGCTTTGGACCGGGTTCAAACGTTTTATATGTTTCCGATAAATATGTTTTTTAAGTTTTTGTAGAAACTTTTTTCAGCGGTATATGATTAATTATTCCTTCGGTTAGTACAGATTTAAAACAATCCCACATTTCTTCAATAGAAGAACACGCTAAAAACAGTTGACTCCAATTAACTGTTCTTAAGTATAATATATAATGATATTTATTACTGTTGTAAAGGTCACGTTAAAGTAAGATAATTATATGACAACATAAAAAGAATCACAAACATTTTAAAATAAAGATCAAAAAAACTTATATTCATAACAATTTTAAAGCCAAATTAATACAAAAAAAAACAAGAATATAAATCCAATGACAAGAAAGTGAAATAATAACGTAAAATAAAAGACACAAAAAATATATTTATAAATCATGACAGTTTATGCCGAAAAATGTCAAGGGACTTTGAGGAAACTATATCATGAGATAATCTGTTCCATAGTTTAATAACCCGATTTGAAAAAAAGTATTAGATAAATCTAAACGACAAAAACTGCTTAGGAGTTTAAACTCATTGAATCTGGTTATAGTGCTATTGGCTAATCTCAACACTCAATGATTTTTCAAACAAATTGAAACATATTAGTTTTAACCGTTTTACAAAATTCAACAGGCGTATTTAGAAGCCTTATGGCTCTGTGCTTTCCTCCCTTTTTTAAAAACTTTTTTTTTCTAGCTTTCAAAGGACTCAAATTAAATTTTTTTTTTCTTCTTTTTTTAACGACTATTATTATACTTATAACGCGTTTTTATTTTATTTTATTACTGTGAAATACATTCTATAGTGGTTTTTTCCAAAGTATTTGCCTCCTTTGATAACAAAAATATGTTTAAATAAAGGTTATAAATAAAATAATAAATAAATAAAACTTAATAAATCTTGCAACTGACATGCTTGCAACTTATTTTAACGTAGAATTGTAAAAATAAAGAAATATTCAGTTTTTTAATAGTTTTACACAAAATTGATTAGATGTGCATAGTAAAAATAAGCGGTGTACTCGGAATAAATAGCAGGATGATCAAAACGGAGTGGGACCGTTATTTACAAAGAACGGTTTGCTTAAAAAGTGGCCCACTCCGCTTTGGACTGGGTTCAAACGTTTTTTGATTAGCACAGTTATTTATTTTTATTGTTTTTGTAAATTCACCACAAACGTTTTTTTTTTCAATTTGCAATTTTTTTATATGTTTCCGATAAATATGTTTTTTAAGTTTTTGTAGAAACTTTTTTCAGTGGTATATGATTAATTATTCCTTCGGTTAGTACAGATTTAAAACAATCCCACATTTCTTCAATAGAAGAACACGCTAAAAACAGTTGACTCCAATTAACTGTTCTTAAGTATAATATATAATGATATTTATTACTGTTGTAAAGGTCACGTTAAAGTAAGATAATTATATGACAACATAAAAAAAGAATCACAAACATTTTAAAATAAAGATCAAAAAAACTTATATTCATAACAATTTTAAAGCCAAATTAATACAAAAAAAAACAAGAATATAAATCCAATGACAAGAAAGTGAAATAATAACGTAAAATAAAATACAAAAAAATTTATTTATAAAACATGATAGTTTATGCCGAAAAATGTCAAGGGACTTTGAGGAAACTATATCATGAGATAATCTGTTCCATAGTTTAATAACCCGGTTTGAAAAAAAGTATTAGATAAATCTAAACGACAAAAACTGCTTAGGAGTTTAAACTCATTGAATCTGGTTATAGTGCTATTGGCTAATCTCAAAAACTTATTAGAGGGTAGTTCAGTTAAAATATTTAGCAATTTAGCAATTTAGCAATTTCAATCTTATCTAACTTTAGTTCTTATAATCTAATGCTGTAATCAGCATACGGCAATGAACATCTTAAATACAGGCGTCTGGTAAACGTTCGTTGAACTTTTTCCAGACATTATATGTTTTTTAAATAATTTGGATTCCATACAAGCGTTTTAAATTCAAAGAAAGGACCAGAACAAAACTTGTGTAACTTTGAAGTAAAGTGAAAACATTTCATAATCTTCATTCAAAAAGTCCGTTTACTTTTACGTTTACTTTAAAAAAATCTCATTTACACTTATTATACTGCCCACTATTTTCTCTCTACATTTTTAAGAGAAAACTGAACTGCACCATGATCTGAAGATGAAAAACCTGGGACAACTTAGATGGAATTAAAAATTTCTGAATCGTTTGTAAGAACTGAATCAAGATAATTTTTTCCTGGTCAGATTTTGAAAAAACTGTATTAAACCATGCTTTTGAAAGAACAAAAACCATTCTTGTTTATTTAATTAATAAACCTTTACTATTACTAAATATAGCGATCGACTCGCACTAAATCCTATTCAGAAATCGAATGTTTGATTTCCTGTCTGAGATTCAAGTCATAAATATATAGGGGTCTCCGTTATCAGTATAACGAACGACCACCCGATTATCAGTTCAATCAGTAAGTGTTTTTCTATGATTAAATAACTTTTTAGCTTATAACGTTGACTATCTGTCAGCGAGGGCCTAACATAAACCTTATCATATCGATCTTTATTTTTGAGCAAACCCGCAGATTGAAAAAAATTGTTAGGAATACGTTTTGACGCCACACAAATTTTAAACAACCTAGGAAACGCAGAGTTTACCAACAGAAAACCTAGGAAAACCTAGGAAACTCAGGCAAAAACGCTCATAATATAAAATTTTTTTTGGTGCCATTTTTTGGGGTTTTGACAAGGTGTTCAACTTTTTCATGTTCATTAGGTGTTCCCGCTTCCTTTAGGCCAGTTACCACAAGCATGCATGAATGTTCTTCTTTCAATTCAATATTTTCTATTTTCGCCTGAATGAGAGGGAAAAGCCTTCCAAAGAATTCCTTACATATTTGACTTATCAATTCCGGAGTAACTGATTGGTTGGCTTCAAATTTTTTCAGTCTTTCCTTTAGGCCAGTTACCACAAGCATGCATGAATGTTCTTCTTCCAATTCAATCTTTTCTATCTTCGCCTAAATGAGAGGGAAAAGCCTTCCAAAGAATTTCTTACATATTTGACTTATCAATTCCGGGGTAACTGATCAGTTGGCTTCAAATTTGTTCAGTCTTTCCTTTAGGCCAGTTACCACAAGCATGTATGAATGTTCTTCTTCCAATTCAATCTTTTGTATTTTCGCCTGAATGAGGGGGAAAAGCCTTCCAACGAATTTTTTACATATTTGACTTTATAACCAAAAGCCGACAAAATATATTAGGCAAAAAGCACCCCAAATCTATTATCCATATCAAAATCGGAATAAGACAAGCAAAACGCATGAAATACAGGCCGAGCAGAAATAAATGTAGAACACGGCATAAACAGACGCAAGGCGATGGCAACAAGCCAGAGAAAAAAAAAAGAAAACCTTGAAGACACCAACAGCCATCATTGGGCTCAAGATGCAAAGGTGATTGAGATATTATTAGTGCAAAATAACACCCCTAATGCACCCAAATCGATATCCATATCGAAATCGGAAAAGACAAAAAAGCGCACAAACAGGCCGAGCAGAAATAAGTGAATATGGCATAACCTAAGACGCATAGCGCAGCGACCAGCCATGAGAAAAGAAAAATAAGAAATATTGAAGGACTATAGAGGGCTGCATTGATTCAGACATATTATATATATTTTAAATTGAACATAAATTATTAACCTAATCAGAAAAAAAATCACAAGCAATGAAACCAAGAAAACAGCAGAGCAAGAACATATCGCGCGCGCCAATCAAGACAAAAGCAAAATACAAAGCAACACCCTCCCCCACTCTATACCTGCCTGGGACTGTATTCCAAAAATAGAGAAAGAAAAACACCCCCCCCCAACGCAACCTGTGTCTCATTTACTACAGTAGTGCGTTCTCTTGGAATAAATCTAAAAGAAATAAATATGGCGGATATCAGCAAAAATGTAATAATATAATTAGAAAAACATTGTTAAACAATAAGTTTATGAACGATGGCGTGTTAAGTCCATTCGGTTTTTAGGCCGCTTTAGGCGTCCATCAGGGTATGAACTTCGGGTTTTAACCCAAAAATGTTACAATTTATTAAAAGCTAGCCTAAGATTTTGTTTTTAAGTTAGTTTTTTTGTGTGTTCTTTTATAATTAAAATTTTAATTCTCCACAATCAGGGTTAAGAGTGCATTTTATTCAGTTTGATCTAAAACACATAGCCAAATGTTTAATTATTAAACTTGAGCTAAAATTAAATGAAAATTTACTGATACATTTAATAAATATTTGTTGTTAAAACAATTAAACGTAATTTTTAAAACACAAGTTAAGTCAATTACAATTTAAAACTAATTGCAAACTAATTTAAAACTAATAACATTATTGTACATTTAAGAGCGAATTTGAAGAGTTTAAGTTTTTCATCGCATACAGCTGCTCAATATTTTTTGCAGAATTGAACGTCAATAAAATTTAATTTTCATGCACTAGTGCAAATTCATTCTTGTTTTATTAAGTTTAGAATATCCAAAATTTTTGTTTTCAACTTTTGATTTAAAAAGCTTTGGGTTATTTTGATTTAGTTTGGAGCATTTTTCTCAAGAAGTATTAAAATTAACCCCCTTATTATTCTTGCTATAATAAGTGTTTCCTGTTTTTCTACCAGCTGACATGGAAACACAGAAACACCGCCTGTAATGGGTGCAGGAAAAATTATCCAAGGTCCAAATAATCCAAGTAAATAGGTCCAAATAATCCAAGACTAGGGAAAAATAATCCAAGGTCACTAGGTCCAAATAATCCAAGGTAGGTACAAATAATCCAAACAAAAGCGCTGGGAGTTGGATTATTGGTAACGGGACCCGACGGTACTGGACAGGAGGGTATTGGACACGAGGGTCTTGGAAACAAAAATTGCATTCACCACAGCCTCGCAGCAAAACCGATTTAATATGCAAGAGGGACATGAAGGTACTGGACACGAGGGTACTGACAAACAAAAACACATAAACTCCTGTATAAAGCAGAATAAACTTATTGCATAGTAATAGTTTATTAGATTTTAATATCATTTAGTTTGTTTGACTGACTTATAAAAGAGGATTATAAAAATAAAATTATAGAGAAGACATAAAACAAAAATAATAATTTCATAACATTAAAACATTTTTGTGCAATTTGTCAACATTTTCGTGAATTTTTTTTAATATGATAACTAGCTTTAAAAATCTTGAGAATCTATGAGACGACTTGAAAGATAATAAGCATAAAGGTTGCTGTTATGCTTCGATTGTGCTGTCAAAACATTTTTGTGGTTATTTTTCGTGGTGTGTTGAAAAAAATGAATTCCTAAAAATGTCTTTGGAAAAAATAACTGCAGAAATAATTGCAAAAAAAGATTATGCAAATATATCTGGCTGACGCTGAAAATTAGAATGCAGGCATGAGGGGACCAATTAAAATTGTGCGGTAATGACGTTTTTTTTAGACAAATAAGAACGCAAGATTTTTTTTAATTCTACCTTTTCACAAAATATACAAAAATTAACTAGCTTTAGCCCTTAAAAAATTGGCATTTAGGTTACAAATTAAGTTATTTGATAAATAATTATTCAAATACAGTTTTTAATCCTTGTTAATAATGTTAGTGAAAAATTTTGAATGGTTTGTTTGTTAAATAGTCGATTCAATACTGCAAACATCGCGGTCAGCTAGATTTAATTTGCCTATAGTAAAATATTTTCCGAAAAATAATTGCTTGCCTTTTTTAACAGTAAATTATTCGGTATTTTTAAAAAGCACACTATTATTAAAATATTATAATAAAGTTTAGCTTAATTTTTGGGTTTTGCTTAGGCTTAGGAGAATAAGTTTTACCGTGCAATCGGTTTTAAAGACTCCGAAAGATCCGCTGTTAGATTATTTTACTCACGACTCTATACTTAGATATAAATGTATAAAATATCATACATGAAATATCTAACAATTGTATGTTTTTGGGTTTTAAAATCACATTTTGTTTGCCTTGTTTTAAATGATCAACATGTGTTCAAGTAAATTCCTAAAGCTAGAGTGGACTAAAAAAGGCAAGAAGTTATTTTTTACATTTTTACTGCTAAAATCTATTTTTGCAGAAGTTATTATTTTTGAAGATTTTATGAAAAAAACTCATTTATTTTAATAAAGAGTCGATGAAAGGAGTTTAAATATAAAAAGAACAGCAAAAAACTGAAATTCGCTTTAAAATTCACTCTACTGTACAGCTGTTAGTAGTCCTTGCTTGACTAAATGACCGACCAGATTTGCTTTTCTGGGTAATTGCCGTATATTCATTCATTTTCCGGCTGGGTCCCGGCTATACTGGCATGATATAGGATTTTTAACTACGAAGTGCCTGTATGATTTAGAAAAAACCCAGTAATTAAGTAATTTCTTGGCGTTCTCATTTCACTCATGGTTGTTTAATCAAAAATATATAATACTATATATTATATTTAGCAAAAATATGTCACTCAGTCTCAGAAGCGAAACGATTTGGTGCCATTTTTTGAGCACTGCCATTATTTGTTTTGCGCATAAAATGGCAAAACAACTGCTCTTATTGAGGAATGTGTCGTGTAAATGGGCACTGCTCAATATGTAGCAGTGTTTTTGCGCATATACTTGCATGCTAACTCGAACGCACTGCATCTCGAAGCACACGGTTTTTAAGTGGGTTTATTTTTTTTTTGTTTCCCGCGGTTGTGCCAATTTATGTGCAGTATATGCGCATATATGCGCATAAAATTGCTTAAAAAGTGCAGTGTGCTTCAAAATGCAGTGCGTTTGAGTTAGCATGCTAGGATATGGGCAAAAACACTGCTACATTTTGAGCAGTGCCCATTTACACGACACATGCCTTAATAAGAGCGGTTTTTTTGCCATTTTATGCACACAAAAATTAATGGCAGTGCTCAAAAATGGCATCAAATCGTTTCGCTTCTGAGACTGAGTGACATATTTTTCCTTAATATAATATATAGTATTATATATTTTTGGTTTAATAATAATTCTTTAGTTTTTTCAAAGGCAGGGTTTCGAAGCTCGGGAGATTCGGAGATAGCTTCAAACATTATCATTGTTTTTATTAAAAACCCATGGTATAAATTGTGTGTAAAATAACCTTTAAGAATTTCATATTTTAGTATGATGTTTTTTAAAGAATTTACATAGTTTTTTTTTTAAACAACTATTATTGCTCTTATTAAACTGTTCCTAAACTATGTACTACATTAATAGGGTACTGGATTTTATGCAAAAAACTTGTTTTTTGTTGTTATGATTTTATATTGATTATTGTATAAATATAAAAATTTGAAAAAAGCATTTAAAATTAAAAAAAATTAAAACTAAAACAAATTAAAATACGTAAAATGTTATCTTGGATTATTTGGACCTAGTGAAACTTTTGTTTGGCTTATTTGTTCGTACTTGGTGACACGCGCGGCAATTTTGGATTATTTGTTCGCATATGGGAACAAATAATCCAAGACGCGCTGGATTATTTGGACCGGGGATTATTTGTTCGTTCACTCCATGCAATTAATGTTTTTCTTGAAAATATTAACTGGCAAAGCGTAACAAGTTCATGTAATAATGTTACAGAGTATTACAACAATATGCAGCTAATTCTTCAGTTCGCAATTAGCATTTTTTGCCATTTGTTTTGCGCAAAAAAAATCCGGTATCCAAAATCAATTAAAAATATCAGAAAACGAAATGACCGGCTTTATGTAATGTCAAAAAAGCATAATATTGGTAAATATATATACAAACAGTGTTCGAAATTATATGATATTAATGTTAATGATTTGCATGACTTGTGTAAACAAACAGTTATTTTTGTAACAATGTTAAATCATTTTATGATTATGCGAACTCCAAACTAAACTGCACTAAAGAGGTCCCCCCATTAAGTCGTGAGGACGGTTCACTTGCCACTGATAACAAAGAAAAGGCTGAAATTCCAGCTAAATTTTTTGCATCCGTTTATTAAAGTGATAATGGCGTTATTCCTGTATTTATAAAAAAAGACCCCGACAAAACAGGAATTAATTCAGTCCCCTTCCCTGTAAAACAAGTGTATGACAAACTACGAAAATTGCCTATTAAGTGCTCCAAAACGTTTGCTATTTGCCTCCTTGGTTTTGGCGAATTATCGCGGAGAATATTTCCAGTCGCTTGCTTACGTTGCTCGCTTGCTTACGCTTGCTTTCCGCCAGGACTGAAACAAAGCGGGACTGAAACGAAGCGGGACTGAAGCGAAGCTCGCGGTGATTTTTTTCTGATACTGAAACGAAGCGGGACTGAAAAGTAGCAGATTTGGCGCCAAGCTAACATTCGTTTAATTAATAAAACATCTAAAGACTTCTTAAAATGTTTGTAAATTTGTCCAAACCTAGACCTTTCACCCCCCCCCCCCCTCCTTTCCTCTCCCGGGGTTGGGGTTTTGTTGAAGAGGTCTATTCCAAAAAGGGGCAGGAGGCAATTTTTTTGAAAAGAGTACAAAAGAAAAAAAAAAGAAAAAAGACAAAAAAGCAAAATTTAAGTAAAAATAGGTCTAAAATGGCTTAAAATATATTAAAATAAGCTAAAAACTGCGTTTTTTTCCAAAATGACCATGCAACCATTGAGCTGCGCGGTAGATAAACCGTTCATATTATGCGTTTTTTTTATAAAAATAGTGTGACAGGTATGGGGTTTTTGTAAGTGGATACCTGCAGCCGTCAAAATATTTTTGTCAAATTCCTACATGCTCCAAGCCGAACTGCTCTTTTAATATAACATCTACCTAATTTAAACTTAATATTTGCAGTGTTATCCTCATTACAGGTAGACTATTTTTTTAATTTCAATTTGACCAGAACTGTATTAAAGGACTACTCCGCTCTTGGCTAGATAAGCATTTTGTTTGTGACAATGCTTCTTTAAGTGTTTTAGCAATTTCAAACTTTCGACTCCAAATTCCCCTTTTAAAGGCTTCAAGTTTTCTCGGCTCCAATTGGTTTATATAAGTGTAAAATTAGTAATAAAAAAGATATTATTAATTATGTACTGTAGAGCCGAAATATGGCAGCAATCAACTTAAAATTAATAATTTTCTGCCAAGTACATTTGACTAAACAATATAAATTTAAATTATTAGCCTTTTAAATGCAGTTTTTATATAGATTTTTATGTTGAACTCAAAACTTATATTTAAAATTGACTTCTAATAGACTTAATGTATGTAAATGTAATGTGTAGTATAGTATATGTAATATTAATTTTTGGCAAAGCTACAAGTTCTAAAACAGAACTTCAGTTTTTAAAAAGCTATATACAAGACCACAAGTTTTTGGAGTTCTAAAGATCCGTTCTAAGCTTTGTGATAATTTTCTGTAGAAATTTTTATTCTAATCAGTTTTTTTGCGTAAATATATGGTTTTTTGGCGTTTTGGCAGCCTTAAAACTTTTTTCTGTCAAACATTTCACCAGAAACCCAAGGAATCTACTCGTTTAAATTACTTAAGATTTACTTAAATTATTTTAAGTATTTACAAAAAAAATTCTAGTAAGAGTAAAAGTAATCAAAATTCCAAAAGTTAAGTAAGAGTAAAAGTAAAAGAAAGTGAAATTTAAAAGTCATGTAAAGTAAAAGTAATCAAAAATCCTATATCATGCCAGTATAACCGTGACCCAGCCGGAAAATGAATGAACATACGGTAATTACCCAGAAAAGCAAATCTGGTCGGTCATTTAGTCAGGGAGTAGGACTACTAACAGCTGTACAGAGTAGTGAAATTGAAGAAATTCCTAGTTTTTTGCTGTTCTTTTTATATTTAAACTCCTTTATTGACTCTTTATTAAAATAAATGAGTTTTTTTCATAAAATCTTCAAAAAATAATAACTTCTGCAAAAATAGATTTTAGCAGTAAAAATGTAAAAAAACCCTTGCCTTTTTTAGTCCACTCTAGCTTTAGGAATTTACTTGAACATGTCATTGAAAACAAGGCAAACAAAATGTGATTTTAAAACCGAAAAACATACAATTGTTGAGGATATTTTTTATGTATAGTATTTTATACATTTATATAAGTATAGAGTAGTCAGTAAAAATAATCAACAGCAGATCTTCAGAGTCTTCAAACCCGATTAGAGGGTAAAATTTATTCTCCTAAGCCTAAGCAAAACCCAAAAATTAAGCTAAATTGTTATTATAATATTTTAATAATAGTGTGCCTTTTTAAAAATACCTCTAAGATCCCAATTTACTTGTTAGAAAAGGCAAGCAATTGTTTTTCGAAAAATATTTTACTATAGGCAAATTAAATTTAGCTGACCGCGATGTTTGCAGTATTGAATCGACTATTTAACAAACAAACCATTCAAAATTTTTCACTAAAGCGGATTATTAACAAGGATTAAAAATTGAATTTTAATAATTATTTACTAGCCTTGAAAAATGCTCTAATAATAGAGCAGGAAAAAGGGGCGATTTTTCCCCGGGCGTATGTTTAGACAGAAAAGATGTAGACTAGTCTAGATGGACATTATGTGGGCTATACGAAATCTGCAATTAGTTTTGCCAGCTTGCTCACTAGAAATAAAAAATTTTTACGATATTACAATGATTTGTTTATACATTGATCAAATATACAGCACTGTTGCATTTTTTTTAGTTTAATGAAATACCAATTATGAAAAAATGGTAATCACAGGCAATCTTTGACAAGCGCGAAACCGCCACTTTTTCAATTAGAAGGTTATATTTGTATGTGTAAGAAACAACTATAAATTTGAAAAAGTGGCGAATTTCACCGCTTCTAAAAGATTGCTGTCAGTATGAATTTCAATTGACATTTCATCAAACTAAAAAATGCAACAAGTGCTGTAGTTAATAGATCAATATATAAACAAATCATTATGATATGATAAAAATTTTTATTTAGTGAGCAGCTGGCAAAACCAAATGCAAACTCCCCGATAGTCCACATAATGTCCATACCCAACTAGTCTCGACTTTTTTGTACGAAACATGCGCCTGGGAAAAGTGGCCCTTTTTCCTGCTCTATTATTCAGCATTTTTCAAGCTTGTTTATCCACTTTTTTGAATTAGAATTAAAGAAATAGCCTAATAAGCTTTAGGTTCAGCTGCGCAATGACATATGTTTATAATCATTCCGTTGCCGAGATAAAATAAAAAATAGAGAAGTAAGAAGAATGACTTTCAAATTACAAAATTAACCCACGTTGTTCAATTATAGTTAGTGCGGTGCAGTTGCGCTCCAGACAAAGTTTACCTATAGGCAAATAAAATATAGCTGACCGCGATATTTGCAGTATTTAATCGACTATTTAACAACAAAAACATTCAAAATTTTTCACTAAAGCGGATGAATATCAAAGATTAAAAACTGTATTTTAATAGTTATTTATCAAATAGTTAATTTGTAACCTAAATGCAAATTTTTTAAAGGCTAAAATTGGTTAATTTTTGTATTTTTTGTGAAAAGGTGGAATTAAAATATAATTCTGCATTCTTATTTTTTGTTTTTAAAAAAAGTCATTACCGCACAATTTGCATTAGTCCCTTTATGCCTGCATTCTAATTTTCAGCGTCAGCCAAATACACTCCACCAGCATATACAGGAACGAACGAAAGCA
>JASAMX010007137.1:0-54201 GCA_030248175.1 Microlaimidae sp. YZB2_3
TATTTGAAACGCATTACCTCCAATATAAAAAAACTGTTTAGCCATATGAGCGATTCGGGATCAATATCATTATCCTTATTTCAGTAAAGTAAATTATTTTGTATCGTAAAACACTATTAAAATTTCTGAATGATTTTTTATAAACAATCTACAAGGTTGTGTTTAATCGTGTTGAGTTTTACAATTTTTAAAGTTTCTTGTTTTAGAATGTAAAGTTCAGGATGCATAAATTCCACACCAATGCTTTGGGCTTAAAGAATTCTAATTTGAAAATTTTCCAAAAACTGATATTTTATAAAACTTTATTTTAGAGGAGACGTCTGAGGACATTTTTACAGAAGTTAAATTTATCACTGATTGTTAGAGCTCATCAAGTTGTGGAAGATGGTTACCAATTTTTTGCCCGCCGAAAGGTATGTATGACAATGTATGTACAAATAGATAAAAATAACATATACTATAGGCTGAATTTTATTAAGGCTGGTTTACACTACATCACTTAAGACGTATAACGTACCATTTATGACGTATGACGTTAAACGTAAGGGCTATCTATCACTTCACACTATTACATTAAAACGTATTACGTTGAACGTCCTGTATAATGCAGTAGTGTAATATGCTGTAAACTATAGCATTAAATTAAAAGCTTATTCTTACTTTGTTTTAGTTTTTATGTTTTTTTGGCTGCAAGGTTTAGTTCATGTTGTGAATGTAAAAATGAAGCAAGCATATATCAAAACAAGTACGAAAGTACTAACAGAATTAGAAAATTAGTGCACTAAATTGTAATGATATTAGGAAGCCTCAAATCAAAAATAAAGTTTTTTGTAGAAGCTACCAAGGTTTTTTCCTAATATAAATTTTAGCACCTTTCAAAGGGCGCTTTTTTTAATAAAACTTTAAGACTGTATAGTTTTGAAAAATATTCAAGAAGTCTATTTTTAGTTTTTTTTAAATAACTCACGCACATTGCCTAAAACAAAAAAGCCCATTAAATTGTAGGAATTGATGTTAGGTTTGTTTAGTTATAATTTTGTAATAGGTATTTAAATTTTATTATGTTTACAAAATAGGGTGAAAATTTATTTAATTCTTTCCTTTTTTCATATTTGTTTAAAACATATAAATTTTAAAAAAACTAACATTATTACAAAAACAAATTAATAAATTTTAATTAATACAAAAACAAATTTTTTAAGTACTTATGTACTTAGAAAACAAAAAATGAATGTGATTATTTAAAATTAATTTTATTTTTGCTAAAAAAATTTACTTTTTATATTTTTTTGAACGCCTTTTGATTTAAAAATTGAATTTTTTACCCGCTTTTGAAATTTTTAAGTTCTTTTGCATAACTTTTTACATCCTAAGAGTCGCAAGATAAAGATAACAGAAACAAAGTTTGATATATGTGAACTGAGTAAGTTTTCTATTGATGATCAAATAATTTATTGTTTATGTTTTCACGTTTTCTGTTAATCTAAAATCGTATTTTTTGTTTTTATTTTTGACTATGTAGTTTTTTGCAGCTGGTAACACTGTTTTCGGCGCCGAATTACTGCGGAGAATTCGACAACGCGGCTGCCGTAATGAACGTTGATGAAGATCTCCTTTGCTCTTTCGCCATTTTACCGGTAAAATTCATGAAAATATAAAACTGCAGTGTATTCTTCATGATAACTCCTTTTTTATACTCCGAAAAGCAAATAAATGTTACATTAGTTTTTAGAGCTCTGTAAAATATAAACCAAAAATAGTTTTCAAAAATTGTTAGTTATATTTTAGTACCAGCAAGAATATATAACAAAAAAGAATGTTCGACTGTACACTAAACTTTTGAACAAAATTTTGCTACAAAAGTCGCATTTGCAAATATTTGTGTGATTTTTCTAGCAAAAATCCGCCATTTTCTGGCAGTGTTTCCTCGTTGCGAATTTCAACAGTGTTAATTGAAGACTTTTTTGTTGTTCACACTGCTTATTCGCGCTGTGATTATTTTAGCTCTGCGAATCTGGCTTCATAACAAAAATTACAAACGCTGATATTTATTTTAATGGAGTAAAACACTTCGAAAGTTCTTTTATTTAGTTTTAAAACGTTAGAAAGTCGATTTATTTTGTTAAAATTAAAAGAATTAGTCATCATAAGGTAAAAAAACGACTTTTCCACATCTAAACACAATATTTCTGTTTCAATTTGACTTTATTATTTTGTTGTTCAGCCAGCCTAGCATTAGTACGGAGTCTTAGAGCCACAAGCAGGCAACTTGGAGCCATCGAAAATTTTTGGGAACTTGGAGCCACGAGCAATGGGAACTTGGAGTCTTTCAGAAAAAATTGGTTTGGGCTTAAATTTAGGTTTCGTTTAGGCTTAGGTACACGGTTTAGCGATTTTTATTTTTGGCTCCAAGTTTCCAACTTACAGCTCCAAGTTTCCTATTTTTGGCTCCAAGTTCCAGCTTCAAGTTTCCTAGGCTCCATCAACCCTAAATCCTCGCATTGCTAAGATAATCGCAGTGCGAATAAAGCAGTATTGGTTGCAAAAGAAGTCGCAGCTCCCACTACAAGAAAACTAACAAACAAATAAAATGGTTTTAGAGGTTTCTATTTTTGGCTCCAAGTTCCCTCGGCTCTATCGACCCTAAACCTTAAAAATCGCAGCACAGGAAAATTGGCAAAAAATGACGGATTTTTGCTGGAAATGTCGTTCAAAAGTTTGCAAGTGCGACTTTTCTAGCGATAGTCAATGCATACAATTATTAGATAACAGGTCTTATGAAATCTTAAATATTCTAAAAAAAATCGATTTTTTAAAAATGTATAAATTTTGATGAAGCTCTTTAAAAATTTAGGTATAAATTAACCAAAACTTAAATTGAAAATTTGGTACAATCTTAGTCAGTAATTAAATAATAGCCTATTTTTCTCAAGAAATGGGGTAAAAGTGGATAATGTTTTTGATTTCATCCGTACTTAAACTAAAACTATGCTTTAACATATATTTGAAAGCCTCTTAAAGTTATTTAACATGCGTCTTAAACTTATGTATTAAACGCCATAGTTGGTAGGTATATTATGTAATAGTTTTATTTTATTTTAGTTTTAAAGTAGTGTTTCGTAAAAAAATTGTAATCGTTTTGCAATAAAAATAGAGATTTTATAGGGGTTTGCAATAAAAATGAGGAGCGAGCGCTGAGTTTTTATATTAAATAGGGTTAAGCCACGGCGCGGTTAATCGCTGTTGATGGCGGCATCGGAATCAACAAAACCTTTAATTATTTTTAGAAAAAAAAAAAAATAAACAAAATATATAAAAAAATAATATAACCAATTAAAAATAAACATTTTACATAACTAAAATATTACCATATTTTTCTGATACTTAAAAACCTAAAACCTAAAACTTTTGCTAAACATACCTGAATTTCATACTAATAAGCTTAATTTGCTTAACTTTTTTTTGTTTTTTTTTTTTGCGGGGGTGCCAAAATTTTTTTTCCTGTGGTAAATATTTGGAGCTGATTTTTTGCACGTAGATGCATAAATTGCCCCCGCACGTGAATTTTATTCTCGAATGCACAAAAAGCGGCCCACCGAGAACAACAGGAAAAACGACGATGCTCTATTGCCCACCGTAGGGTTAAACCTCTGTTCGTGTGAAAAACGACCAGTTTTTTCTAAGGTAACCCTTTAGGACTGGGGGAATTGTGTGACACTTCCTTTTTTCCTTACTGAATTACATATTAAGTAACTTCATTCAGTAATACATATTCTCTTGTGGTTATTTTTTTGGTTTAAATTATAATTCCTTACCTTTTTATAAAAATTACTAATTTTCAACGAGAAGAGCAAAAAAATATCCTTACCACTAATTACCAGCCATATGGCAACAATAAAAATATTTAGAAAAATAAAATGAAATAAAATCATGGGTGACGTGTGAGCGCTGCGGGGTACAATGTTTCAATCAGACAGAAATTTATCAAAATCAAAACAGAAAAAACTCTTTTTTTATATGGAATACTATGAAGCTACAATCACTCCCAAAAATTTAATGCGAGAAAAGACTGGTACTGGGTAACCTCGTAAAATATGTAAATGGAATTTATGGAACTGGACTGGAAAAACCATTTACAATGGTGTGGTTTTGTTGTTTAAAAACAACCATCAATCCAGAAAAATAAAGCACAAAACAAGAAGTACAAATAAAGCTAATTTCGAAAAAAGTTTAATCAGGTCTAACAAAAAAAACAGAAGAAAACAATATAGTATAACAGCGATACGGAACCCAGACTAAATGTATCATCACGCAAAATACAAAGCTGGATATGAACAAATGATTCATATCAGAGACACCAGACTTTTTTTAAAAGAGGAATTTTAATGTTTCGTTTCATAGATGAAGTGGTTAAATCAGGTCAACAAAAAAAAAAACAAAAAAAACACAAATATCTCATCCAACAATAAACCCAAAAAAAACAAAAAAAAAAAAAAAACATATCAGAGACACCATACTTCTAAAAGAGAAATTTTTAATGTTTATATCTTAATAAATGACATTGAATCAATAAAGCAAAAAAGGGGGGAAAGTTCTATCAAAAAGACGAAAAACAAAGTTTTAAAAAAAGCCTTATTTAATGCAGGTTCATAGTATGACTCATGGTGAGAAAGTGGATGCCAAGAGACTCGACACAATTCTATAAAACCGTAGATGATAACAGATTTGTGAATTTTCAGAAAAACAAAACAAAAAACAATCGGAAAAGCTCATTTCCCTTTAACCAAAGAAACAATCACATAAATCTCTCATAGGAGTAACTACATGGTAACCAGCTAAATACCACCATATTACTAATCACACATATAGAACAATAAAACCTTAACGCAAGCTCGCAAACCTGAAAAATTCTCAAAAAAGTATCGCATCAAAATTAGTTTCATCCTCATCGAAAGCAAAACTCCCGCCAAAAGGCTAGAATCAAATAGTATCCAAAACAGAGAAATTCAGATAGATAAAGGCGACTATAATCCTATACATAAAACAAAAGCATCAATATTAAATTAAAAGTCGCCTATATAAATCGAATTCAAATGTTCGGACTAAAACTGATATGATTAAAAAGCCGTAGGCATACTATGCTCTGGAGATAAGGGTAGATCAAAATTAAGATTCACAATGCGATAACTACTACAAAATTATTGCTATAGTCCTGCATATACTTGTATCTATTTTAACAACATATGATTAACTGATACTAGTATTTAGCGGTTCATATTGGAGAAGCTGAGTGGCTATCAATATGCGAAATTATTAATCAATATTTGCGTTTTCTAAATTCCACAAAATATATTATTAATTTACAGGTTTAGGAGATTATTTGGTTTTATGGCATTTATTTGGGCTTATAGCTTATTATTATTTCATTTGGTGTGAGCTATTTTGAAATTATAGGATTAAAGCTACATAAGTCTAACTCAAATGCCAGAAAAGACTGAAACAAGTCTTATTAAAACCTGTAAAATTAATAACAGATTTTGTGAATTCAGAAAAATAAAAAACCGAAAAAAACAAACGGAAAAGTTAGTTGCGTTTAACCATTAATGAAACTTAATTCACATAACTCCTCTTAATTAACTTTAGCAGAGCTAACCAGGCAAAATAATGATACACAATTAGTAAGCACACGCGCAAAGCGATACAAAAAAAGATAACGCAGCGTCACAGAAACCTGAAAATTTCGTCAAAATAGTATTTTGCATGCGCATTAAATTGAATTTATCATATTTTCGTATAAGACCGCCATATTAAGCTTTTAAAATCAAATATCAAGTTTAAGTTGAAAACATTGAAAATTCCAGATTTAATATAAGGCGACTTTCTTTAATGTTCTATTTATCTCACATAAAACAAAAGCACAAAAAAAAAACGCCAAAAACAACAAGCGGACAAAACAAAGAAAAAGCCAAACGACGCAACAAAAAAAAAATACAAAAAACCAACAAACACACAGAAACAGACGACCCGAACATCACACACAACAAACGATACAGCAACCATAAAAAACCACAAAAAGAAATAAAAAAAAAAAAACCAAACAAACACACAACGTTCGAAAAATCACAAAACGATAAACAGGAAAGAACCAGCCGGCATAGAACAACAACATCATAAAAAGGCTTCAAAACTGTTTGTACCGTCTTGTAATCTATAAAAACAAAAACAAAAAAACAAACATACAACCACAACAAAAAAAAAAAACAAAAAACAAAAATAAAAAGCAAACACAAAACAAACAACAAAAAAAACAAAAAAAAAAAACACAAAAAACACCAAACAACCAAACAACAAAACAAAAAACAACCACACCCCAACAAAACACAACCCAAAAAAAAACACACAAACACAAAAACACACACAAAACAACAAAAAAAACCACAAACAACCAAAAAAAAAAAAAAAAAAAAAAAAACAAACACAAAACCAACACCCCCCCCCCCCCCCCCCCCCCCCCCCCATCATTATTGCATACAAATTTTGCACTACGTTTATCTTCGATGCCTTGTTTGTTGTATAATTTTATATTTTATTTTTATCCAGTTAATTAAGTTTGTTCTATATATAATCAGCTCATGTGAGCATTTCAATAAAAACAAAGTTATATAGGATAACTGATTTAATTTCGGTCACTTTTTTTTATTTTTTTGGATAAGTTTTTTCTAGTTTTTTCAATCGACCCAAAATTTGGTCTAAAAATCAAACGATAGCTATTTTTGTTATTCCAGTGCGAAATTTTAAAATTTCTGCTACACTTAAAGATCGGTGGAGGTTTAAAGTTTTTTTTTATAGTGGCCAAAATTAAGGCGCGAGCCATTAATTTCAACCACCTAAAAAAACTGGCTATAACTATTGCCAAATTGAACAATAAAAAAATTTTTAAAGGTTGCAAATTTATCCTTAGGTATTGTTCTCGGTACATATAACTTAATTTTTTCCTGTTTGCAAACTTTAACAGTCATTAGCAAGACTTCAAATAATTATGTCAAAACCTTAAAAAAACAAGTTTTAATATAACCGGTATTTTTTGTGGAATTTTTATGGCTTAAAAAAACATCAAAAAAAGTCAAACGAACAAAAAGAAATGTTTATAAATACGGTAGTACAATTATATTTAAAAAAGAAAAAAACGGCAGGTTCTTTCACCTAAGTTTTAAGGTGGCCGAAATTAACGGTATCTTAAAATGCTTAGTTAGTTAAATGCATTGCAAAGTAATTTTGAAGAAAATATCAAAACATAAAAATTAACAATTTTGAGCCTTAAATAGAAGAAATTTTAAGGTTATATAGTACTTCGTTCTAAATTTGATGCAGTGTAAACACAAAGTAAAAATTAAGAAAATCATAAAAAATTCACTTTTTGTATGAAAATGTTGATATTGCAGAATAACAAAAATAAAAAACTTTTGCAAAAACACTTTATTTAAAATTAATCCAGTTACTTTTGTGCAAGTTCTTTTGTGTGTTAAAAATCATCCAATTTTCTAATCTAACACCCTAAATTGGTGGCCGAAATTAAGGCCTGGCCGAAATTAAGTCAGATACCCTAATTTTTTTGTTTCAATCAGAAAAACAAGGCATGGTGGATTTTAAAATTAACTTAAACAAAATTACAATCTGCCACTTTTACTTACCTTGGAAGAAAATGGACCCATCAGTTACAGTTGTTTTAATTTATTTTAGGAGTATAGTATGTTAAAAAATCCTCTGGCATTGGCGTCAAAACTTGAGTTAAGTTGTCTACTTATACGAAAATTGTTGAGCTTATATATTTTTTTGCAATCAATATATATGGTAAAAAACTACTGTTTATAACTATGACTGCACCCTGTGTGGTACAAAAACCTGGTCCCCCTCCCAAAAAATATAAATAACATCATTTTTGATGGTTGGGAAATAGAGTTTGAAAAGAAATTTTTAATCATTTTTATGAATCAAACATGATTACATTCAACTTGTTTTGTATTATTATTTTGCGATAAAACCTGCTGTATTAATAAGCTTGCGAAAAACGTTCGAAAAATCGTACTTAAATTTGGCCGTGCTTTAACCCTCGGCGATCGTATTAACACGGAACACTTTAGGTAGTAAAATAAGATTTGAAAATTAAATTTTTAGAAACCCTAAGCTTATTACAAACTTTTTTTTGTATTTCAACTATTTTAACTGCTAAAACTTTTTTATTAAAGATTTTTTGTGCTTAATAATAGTTTTTTAAACTATATTCTTAAATATGTGGGATGTAATGAAGTTTTAATTTCACAAAAAATAAAGATGCGCACATTTTGCCCTTATATAACTTTTGTTTAAATTTTTGGTTTCGTTAGTAAGATATAATTGTAAATTTCGAGTTTGCTGCGAATACACTATAATTTTTTGAACAGTATAATTTATTTTAAGTCTATCTTGCTTTTAGCCAAACCTTGAAACTGATATAAAAGAAGAAGCCAACAAAAGAAAACCAAACTAAACACTTCTAACATTTTATATCAATATTATAATAAATGTATTTTATTATTACAAATATTTATTGAGAATAAAAAATTATTTCCTAAAGTTTATTTACATTAAACATCATTTTGTTTCTGGATGTGATTTTAGTCTGCATCTGCGGTGTAATTGTAATATATGTATGTCACTTTTTTGTCAAAAGAAAATTTAAAATTAAAAAAAGGTTTATTTTAATATAAGAAACAAAAAACAGTACATCTGCACAAATTACCCTGTTTGAAGCAGACTATCTAGGAAATTTATAAGAATTATATTTTGCAGCAAAATAAAGAAATAAACTAAATAAGAATGTGACAAAAATGAAATATTTTCTTTTACAATATAAATACAGCTTTAAAAAAATGTTTCCATTAGTTTTAATTTCTTTAAAAATTTTTATTCAGATTTTGCTGCAAAAAATTTTATATACAATTTGAATACATCACATTTTGGTAAAAGCTCAAGGAGTAAAATCTACAATAGAGTGCAAAACAAAGCAAAAATTTAATAATATATATGTACAGGAATTGATATGTGTAGGATTCTTGGATCCTTTTCCTGTTAATGCACATCAGTTAGAATAATCATCCATGATTCCCAAATTATTCCGCTTTAAGCTCTCGGAATAAAAAATAACTAAGATTTTGTTTAAATATCAAGAAAATTTATTTAATTCGTCAGAAAAAAAAGTAATACTTTTAAAACAATAGGATTCTAAAAGCTTAAAGACTTAGCTGCCCGCCTTAGTTAGTACACACGTTAAAATATATTTCATGGTGATCTTAACAAATTAAAAGTTAAAACATAAAAAAACAAATAAATAATTTTATGCAACTTTTTCTAATGGACTTTATTTGTTTATAACATGTAGGTTGTATATTATTTTGAATTTTTACAAAATCCTAAAATAAAGTTGTGGGTTATGTTTTATTTTAGAGAAATTGTTTTTTAAATTTTTTTAAAACTCTGTCATAGCCAAAGTCATGAGCAGCCTCATGGGTTTGAAGAGATACACCCGATAGAAAGTACGGTCGCCGTATAAGAACTAGATTTTTGTTGAGGAAGGGGATGTGTCCTCAAACGTGCTGGCTCTTGTTTAGGGACCTTTGAATTTAGGAGGTTTAAACATTATGGGATTTTTAAAGATATAATAATCCAACTATATGCTTACCTATATTTAAAGCATAATGAAGGTAAATAATCTAAAATATTGATATTTGATCATATTAACCAGCATATAAAAATTATAGTAAAAGTCCCAGGAAAATTATTTACACGTGGTTTAAAATCAGTAGGTACAGTATTTTACGAACGAAAACTAATGATTGAGAAAATTACTTTTTTTTTAAAACAATTAACATACAAACACAGGGTTTTTACAAGCTCTCAACTGATAATTACAATTTGTGCTCTGAAATAAAAGAAAAAATTCAGAACGAAAACCTTTACTTCCTTTTTGAAAACAAATTAAAACCTTTAATTATTTTCCAAGAAAATATCTATGATTAGCTTTTTTTTCAAATAAAAAAATATTTTAAAAAATTGTGACCAAATCTTAACACAATAATGTAACTAAATTTAAACTGTTCTAAATTCTTTTTATAGAGCTTCGGATTATGCAAATTTCATTAGCAGCGTCCAACAGCGAATCGCTAAGATCAATAATAGTTTATACAATATAGTAAAATCACACACAGCAGAAAAAGACCCGTACCAGCAGGTGGTCCCGTCCGTATGTTAATTCGCCTCCTATTGACGGGAAAAGCTCGAGTCGTGACTATCTACTCCCGGGAAGTCCATGGATACTTATTTCTTCCGCCATGGTCCCTCTCTTAATCTTGCCTTGCCGCCAAAGGTGTGCGCGAGAAAAGGCGATCGTACTGCTCTTCAAACAAGCAACTGAATTACGTCGGCTTGTTTTAAGGTGACCGGCAGTTCCTTAATTTCCGTTGGCATTCAACCGTACCGTCGGGGGTTTCGGCGAAATAATTCCGAGTCAGTCGCTTCCGAGCCACGCGGCAGGCTACCTGCAGCTGTAGAGGGATGGGTAGGGCTGGAGGCGTCCGTCCCCGGGCTGCAGCTCCACGTCGCTGTGGGCGAAGTCGATTTCGTACGCGGTGGCGTGGGCTCGTACAGCGTCCGGTCGTCCGCGGCGTGCGGGCGGAAGCCGGCGGGTTGGTGAAAGAATTCATCCGCCTCCGGCTGGTGGAAACTGGCATTTAGGGGGACACCGGCGCCGCCGTGCGGGTCCAAGGCGTGATACGGATCAGAAATGTAGGTCTTGTAGTGTTGGGACCGGCCAATTTTGGGTGGAGTGCACTGGGCTACCACGTACCTGGAATGCAAAAATACATTCAATTACAAATTTATGTAAATGTTAAATAGAATTGCATGAAAAATAGTTTTCAAATATGAGTGACTGTTTTTTTTAATAATACTTTAGTAATTATTGTAATAATTATAACAACAATAATAATAATAATAATAACAATAATAATAATAATAATAATAATAATAATAATAATAATAATAATAATAATAATAATAATAATAATAATAATAATAATAATAATAATAATAATAATAATAATAATAATAATAATAATAATAATAATAATAATATACTTTTAAAAAAGAAAACAAAAATATATATTTAATTACAGTGTTATATTAATTAATAATGTTTATTAAACTGTAATTAATTAATATAACACTGTAATTAAATATATATTTTTGTTTTCTTATCCTAAAATTATAATTGATTTGTATACAAATGTTATTACTAAAAAAAAGAAAACGAGAAAAAATAATTTTTTTGTATATAAATTAGTGACAATAAATAAGATCAATAAAAGTTTCATTTAACTTTTTTTCCCAAAATAACTGCATTGAAAATTATTGGTTTGTTTAAACTCAAAAAAATAAAATAAATTTAAAGATAGAAAATATAGTTTTTTCCGTTTTTAGTAGTGTTATAGGAGATAAAAGTGGTATTTATTTACCGCTGTGGCTGGTGATAGTGATCCGTTGCCGCTACTGCGCGTGTATGGACTTCTGGCCTGACTGGACGACTTGCAGGATCCGCCTGGTAGAGACGGTGGGGGGGTAGGATGGGGGCGGGGGCCGATTGGCCCCGCCCTGACCGTTCTGGTAGCCGCATCCGGGCTTCTGGCGCTGCTTGCAGAGGAAGGAACAGAGGAAGGTGACGGCGCAAACCACCACCACGATCAGAACCAGTCCAGCCGGAATACCGATTACGAAATGCAATCCGGGGAAGTCACCGTCAACTGGCGTCTGCTCTAAACTCCCAAAACAATAATACAAACGTATATTCAAGGATACTACTACGATAAAACCATCCGATTTTATCAAACTTTAAAATCGATAACTTTTATTCAGAAAAAAATCAAATTGGTAATACAACAGTAATGCGCTCCGATAAAAATTTAGAGTAAGCATATCTTCTCAACGAAAAGTTAATCGCACAATAACAAGTAAATATCAGTTTGTATAGGACCATACTCTCTTGTATTTTCGTAAGTCAATACTTTGTCAGCCAGATATGTCCATTTAAAATTTTTTCAGTAAATAAATTTTTTTTATAAATATAATTATTTGCTTACTTAAACTATATACTTTATACTTTATACACAACTAAAAATTTTTGAATCAATTTATAAATTGTGCGCTCTTCGCATTGTTTTTACATTTGCACAACGTTACGATGATAATGTTAGCTTTTTATTGCTTATAAGTTTGTTGCGAACCAATGTTTTACTGCTCGTTTAGAAACCTATTCAAAAGCCTACCACTAATATTAAAATGTCCATTTAAAATGTTTTTTAAATTTTGAAATTTTATCTAAAAATATTTTACAATGTGTTATGTTACAAAAAAATTAAACAGGAAACTGTCTGGAATTTTCCCAACACTAATACAATAGGAGCTGTCATAAAACAAAAAAGTAACTCACGAGGTAGTACGTTGAGATGTGCTTTCCTGTAAACCTCGTCAGCGGCTGGGTTGGTCACGACGCAGGCGTACCAGCCCGAGTTTCTGGGCGTCACGTCGGCCGGAGGGGCCAGTCGGTTCAACGTAGGTCCGGTTGGCCTCCCTCGTGGTTTTGGCGTCGTACTGCAGCACGGTGAAACTGATCCCGTTGTTATGGAGATACGGTCTCGTTGTTTTCCAGCTGGGAATGGTCTTCGATAAGCTTGACCCACTAAAATCTTATTTGAAATAAATAGAGAAACAAAGAATTTTTTTATCTCGTGGAAATTTTGGATACAATGTATTAAATTAAAAAAAAATAACTGTTGTTCAAAATTATGTAGTTACATAGTTTTAAACAAACTATCTTACTTTTATATGAGGTTGCACATTACTTCTGACTTTACATTGAAATATAGCGGTACCGCCTTCTTTTACTGTACTGTTAAGGCGGTTAGATTTTTCGAATTCCGGTGGAAAAGAATCCGTGTTGGCAACCTTCAAATTATATTTGATAATATAAATAAAATATTATTAGAATATAGCTGATACAAATTATAAAACAGTTTTTAAATGAAGTATTTATTCGTGATAAAACAATATTCAGTTGATGTTTTCTATTTATGCAATGACACGGCGTTCGTACAACTCACCCCAAAATGTAATTTACAAATTTTATTGCTTCGTAAAACAATTATGTTACATTCAAAAACAACAGCAAAATCGGTGTTCAGCAAAAATCGTAATATCACTTACATTTTCGGATTATTTATGGTTTTACATAAAAACTACCGCCCCACGGTAATTTAAAAATTACTGAAAAAACATTTACTAGACATGTGTGAAAAAATTGTCGAATTACATATTAACCTTTGTTTTTGTTTTTTTACCCGTTTTGAGTATATTTAGTTTTTGAGTAAATATTTTTTTGAAAAAACAAGTAAGGCTGACTTTTTTTTGGCGATAATTGAATTTGGACATTTGCAAATACTGTTTTTAAAGGCGAATTTAGTTTACTGTACACATTTGTATTCACAATTCGTAAAGTTTTAACTTTTACACTTTTACATCACATGAATTACTTTAGAAATGCGTCCATTATATACCTTAACATTAAAAGTGGCGCTGATTTCTCCATAGCTATTAAACACACGGCACTTGTAAGCTCCGCTGTTCACCTTTCTCAGGGAGTCCATGCTTAGCAGGAAGGGATTGTGCGGATTGTTTGGGATTTCCTTGTCGTTTTTATACCAAAGCTCAGTTGGATCTGGGGTGTGCCCACGCTTGTGGAGTCCAATTCCAGAGAAGAACCCACCGTTTTAAAAATTGGGATGCGGGCACCGTCTTCCACGGCATCGGAGTTGACCCAGGCTGGTTTTAAGCTTTCTATTAAGCTCTTGTCTTTACCTAAGTAATAAGCAATTTAGTTTTGTTTTTGAAAATCACATTACCAATTGTACATTTTTTGTTTAGTTGTCTTTTTGCAATAAATAAAACGGTTTATGAAAAATTTTATGTGCATAAAACTTCATGTAATATATTGCAAGTTCAACGTATTTAGAATATATATTAAAAAGAGCTATTACAAAAAAAATGACAGGAATCACAAAAATAGACATTGTTTGTGTAAATGTTTTAGCTTCTATATATAATAGTTTTTTTTCTTAAATGAAGATTACAAAAACGAAACAATTTATGTCTATACATAAAAATAGTTTTGTAACGTTAATGATTATGATTTAGTGAACAAACAAAGGAGTTTCTGCGCCATGTCATATGTAGTTAATAGCCCTCCCCTTTCCTTCAAAGTATTGAAATATCACTTAAATAAAAGCATAAATTGTAATAATGGCTGTCGCAATACCGAAATGACCATATTATATTATGTGCGCTACTGCTAACGGGCCTTCAACCATATTTGATTAAGTTATGCATTTTCCCCTTAAATTAATAGTTAAGACGAAAAAATAACTTCATTTGAAATAATTTTTTATATTAATTGTATATTTTATTGTTATATTTGTTATATTTAAATAGCATAAAAATACTTTTTTAAAAGTACAATAAAATGAGAATGTATATAGAAAAAGTTAACAGTGTAAATTCGTATTAAACAGCTTGAATGAAGCATATGGGTGGACCTGTTAAAATAGATAGGGGAGACCTTAGAAATGGACATGCCTCGAATCTAACAATTATCTCGCTATTAGTCAACGGACGAGGGTTAATTCAATCTGACAAGCCAGTGCTGGTTTCCTGACTCAGGGCTTGAGAAATTTTAAAATTGCCTCAAATTATCTTTTGACAGATATTGACAACGGAACACAGCAGCATGATTCATGTTCAAAACAAGCATTCTTGCTGTGTTTGTTAAAACCAATTTGCATATATTACACAGTCACTAAGTAAATAAACAGATAGACATGTATATGTTTAAATTAAAGGAGCGAAAAATTGTTTTTCAAAAAAAAAAACATAATTTTAAATTGGATTTTTTTTTCTACTTTTAGAAGAAACAGTTGTCCTGATATTGCTACGTGTACAAATTCTTTTAACTAACCCCAAAATTCTTCGCAAACTTTCAACCTTATAAAAACAAGACTGGTATTCTATGTGAGGATAAAGCGTCAATTGGCCCTATCTTGTTACCCTGCAGACACTCAAAATGGAATTGTGATAGTAAAAAGAATCAAAATTTAAACCAAACCATCCGCATTTCTGCTAGTTTGCACTGTGGTTGGTGATAAAACTATGAGTCACCAAGAAGTTTATTTTATTTTTACTCATTTATTATCAATCTTCGGAGAAAAGAATAAGTCACAATTAAAAAAATATTTGGACAGTGATTTATTATGCGGTAAATATGCTAGAGCGTTTTAGAAAGTTGTAAAAACGTAGTTTTTCGCAGTAATTTACTTTAAAGCTAACTACAATATAATAAATAAACCGTAAAATTTCTGTTTCCCGTTTGAAAATTGACAATATATTTAATCTTCCAACAAGTCTTCTTACGGTATGTACGTTTTTTGTTGAGAATAAAATAAATCAATCACATCCGGTTTCAGCCATACACAATTATGTTTCTTAGTTTAAATACCACTTTTTCATAATCAAAGTCGATAACGTTCAGAATCAGTATTAATAAATCTTTCAATCATTATTTTTAAAAAATTACTTGATAAATTTCCGACAACAAAATAAGGTTAAAAATTAAGGTTTAATAATGTCATTTTAAAATCATTATCACAATTCAAATTTTCAAAAACTATCTACGCTGTAAAATGCAAACATTTTTTTTAGAAATACGGCCCATCAAAATAAAACCTCAAATTAAAAAATTAAAAAAATTTCAACTCATTTTTTTCATTTATTTTAAAAATTGCTTTAATTTTGTCTTGTTTATATAAAAAATATTTTACATTTTTTTTCCTCCTTTTTTTTGTTTTCGGTTTTGGTTCTTGTGTTTTATCAATGTCTACAAAACTAGTTTATCATAAAAGTCCCTTTAATCAACAATCAGAAATTCGATTCTGTCCACTGTCCTAACCAAGTAATTGATCCAATATCCAGTCCATCCCTGCTTGCTTTTCCGCTCATGTAATTCGAGAATCCGGAAGCTATCAATAAACTCGAAATACCCCTAAAATTTCTCTGGAAATCTAACTTAATGTTCCTATCAAATGACCACTCGTCAAGGCATTATTTGAAGGCTGATTTAAGAATATGTTAAACAAAATGATTGAACTATGTAAAACGTCAATTCCAATAAGAATTATATTAAAGGTATGAATAAAAAACTCTTGAAAAACATGTTTAATTAAAATTTGCTAAAAATTAATTTTACTTCAATTATATAAAAATCTTTTTAAAATTTTGATCAAAGAGGTATAAAACATAAGTATGATACAAAAAATAGTTTTTTTTTCTTGTTTGCATGAGCTTGGTGAATATTTCCTAATTATTCCGTTTTAAAATTCATTATCAGTGGTTTAAAATGATTTATGAAATTAACACAAAGTGGTCCACACCATTAGTACGTTATAAAAACAACATCAAATTAAAAGCAGTGATTTTAGAAAAAATGGGCAATATTAAGTTAATAGCAATAACAGACGTAACTGAACGAAGTACGTCACACATAAAACTAACCCCCTTCTCAGAATTTGGGGGGTTAACCCCCCCCCCAACCCCCCCGTGCCCATGTATGCCCCAACCCCCCCCCCCTCCTTCCTCCTCCCTCGCCTCTGCTTAGTTGTTGTAGCGATTACTTCTAACAAATATACAAAAATTTTTGTTGTTTTTTTTAAAGTCAAAGTTTCCAAAATTATGAACCTAATTTCTGCTATGCAATTAATTGTGTTTTTTTTGTGGCAAATTTTTATACAAATCTTTAGTTTTTTTGGTAAAAAAAATTGGGGTGTTATGGGGTTTTTTGTGAAAAGCGATAATAGTTGGTGAGTTTTTTGCAAATAAGACTATGAAAACAGAAATTGTTTAAAAGTGGTTTTACCGGTTAAAAATACATAATCACTAACTCACTCATTGAACAGACTGCAAGCAACCAAAGCAAATTACTAGTCTCTGTCACATAAATCTATAATTTTCATTTTGGTTAAAAACAGAAGATGCATGAAATATTTTTTTAGTATACAAAATTTTTGTTTTTTTATTGCCTTATAGTTTTAGGGTGAAAAAGTTGCAGCTGAATATTGGAGAATTCAATTGAACATTTATGCTATTAGTGATATTATATTGTGTAGCTTGTAATAAATAAGTGAATTTTAACGCTTGTACAAAATTAATTTTAAAATAAAATTAATAAGGTAACTGACATGATTTTAAAAAATGTTTTAAGTGCAATAAAATGCAAGAACCGGGAAAGATGTGGTTTGTTTACATAATTGCATGTGACAAGCACAACAACAATTATGTCAATTACTAAAAAGTAAAATCATACATGTTAATAACATTTGCACTGTTTGGCAAAAAACAAAGCAAACTCAATTTTTAGCAAAATTAGAATCAAAATTAAAGAATTTTTTAACTTAAAATTAAAATGATTAATAATTTTTAGACCCTATGACAAACCTGTTGTTTTTGCAGGCCAAAAAAAATTTAAACATGCAAAAATATTTACAGAGTACCATATGAGCAATTATTACATACCGGTAAGCTAATAGTAGTAATGGGCAAAATTTGGAATTCGGGTTCCATTTATTCTGGATTTTTTTAAAAATCTCAATTCCAGTTCCGCTCATCACTAGTTAATAGTAGAAAAATATTTATATTAGGCCAAGATTTTCTCTAAAAACCCGGGACTGCTTATGTTGAAACATTGGGTGTTATTAAAATGTAAAAATAGCTTTTTTGTGCATTAATAAGTCTTATTAAAATGGTAAAATTTTATATTTATATGGAATAATTTTCGCCAACATGCTAAAATATCGTTTTAAATGAACTTGCTGATTTATTTCCCACCCTTTCAAAGCATTTTTTTGATGAAAAGATCGTGATATCTTAGTTTCCACCTTGGGACTATTTTAGCCACAATTTTTAAGTATTTTTTGAACGTTTCATCTTAACCCCAATTCAAGGGCTGTTTCAACCCCTATTATTAAAGTATTTTCTTCAACGTGTCAACTTAGCCCCCACCTTCGGACTATTTTATCCCCAATCTTAAAGGGTTTTCGTCAACGTGTCATCTTAGCCCCTACTTAAGGGCTATTCTAGCCCCAACCTTTGAAGAAGTTTCTTCCAACGGGCTGAGTTACAACCTATATCTGAAGCATTTTGTTATTTTTAAAGTTTGGGCCATTCCAATTTTGATAAATTTAGTGCCGGATAGTGAAATTTCAGTCCCATTATCAAAACCAGGGGCCATTATACCCCGCCCATCTTAATGTAACGCCCACTTTGGCCACGTTGATTGGTTATATTAATTGATTTGACCAATCAAGACAAAGTGCCAAATAAACCCCAGGCTAAAATAGCACCTATCTTGGCACGCTTTTAGTGGACTCGCCCCAGTTGTCCTAGTGAAATTTAACGTAAAAACGCTTCCTTACAAATTCGATGAACTTAGTGGTTATTTGAAAATTTTAAGGATGGAATTAATTAAACAAACAAGAATATTTATTTTTGCTGCCTTTATTTTCTTTTATTGAACCCGCGAGTACTAAGTTTCTGCTTTTATTTTTTTACTAGTTTCTTGATAGCTCGCACAGCATTCTTACTAGATTTTGAGCAGACAGGCTTATTCGGAAATCAGATTAAAAATTCCATGATAACATAAACTCTATGATAACAAACATTCTAAATTATTTTTTGTTGAGAGCATTTTCTGTAGTAAAAAAGATAATAAGGACAAAATACAGAGGGCCAAGAATCGTTTATTAATAATCACCACGATAATTCATTGCACTTTAAAAAGTCTTCAGAATAATTTGCATAATGGATGTTTATATAATGGATGTTGGTGAAATTTAAAAAAATAAAACATAAAAGGATCGAAAAATATAATAAGGAAAACAATTAAAATTGTAAAAAAAGCAGATGACAGATGGTTAAAATATGATGAAAATTCTATAAACGCAATATTCTAATAAACTTCATAATTGAAATAAATCCAACAATAAATACAAAATCGACATCAAATCAATTAGATTTGTGCATTTTATCTTGAAAAAAAATAATATACCTACATAGCGATATAGACAAGTTTCTGCAGCTTTTTGCTTGATCAACACAAGAAATTCACGCAAACCGTTTGACTTAAGGTGGAACTTCACAGTTTTGACCACTTGCATTACAAGTCGCATATCATCATAAATATTAATTTTTGGCCCATAAAAGTGGGGTGCTATAAAAAGTTAAGACTTTGTGCTATCCAGCGGTTATAAAAACATCGCCGAAAAGTTTGTCCAGTTCGCAAAAGATGTCCATGGAGTCTACCTCTGAAAATCAAAATAAGAAAAAAAAATTGATTTAAAAAAATTGATTCGTTATTTTTGGGCGAAATTTTACAATAAATTAGAGTAATATATCGGGCAACTTTTAGAGGTGGTCTGGGTTCAAAAGGACTTTAGGATTTTTTTAAATTGCAAAAAAGATTTTTTTACAAAAATATAAATTTAAAAAAATCCTGAAGTCCTTTTTTAATCGTTTATAATCAAAAAAATGGTAAAAACCAATATCTAACTATTTCCAAACTTTCGTTTAAAAATAACGAAATCATTTTTTTTAGTTTTCGTTTAATTTTTTTTTAATTCACGCCGAGAAACTACATTTTGAACCATTCCTTTAAAAGTTGCTTTTAATTGAAAATCCCGGCTGACTCAGTAGCCGAGAGGTTAGTACGTCGGGCTCGGATCCTCGGATACATGGGGTCGAGTTGTCGCTCCACCATATTTTTAACGCCGAAAATTTTTTTTTTAATTTTTAGCTTTTTAATTTAAAAAAAATGTTTTAAACTTTATTAATGTTTTGTATTTTTGACATGTATTTTATTAATGTTATTTGATTATTGTGGACGACAACATTTTTTACAGAAAAATGAATGTCAAAAATTGAATCAGCAGGTCAAACTACGTATAGTAAGATGTAATTCAAAAAGATCTGTCATCAAAAAAAAACTGCGAAGTTCTACCTTAAATACAACACTTATCATACAATGTAGCAGTATTTTTTATCTTTGCATACCATCATTCATGAGTTTTAAAACAAACACTTTAAATTAAAATAGTTTTTTTTATTCACCACCATCCATTATACAAATTTTACTCAAAACCTTACAGTAAATTCGGCGTGATCTTTTGTCACACAAAAAATAACGCCAAGTAGCATTAAACATAAATAATTATGCGAAATGAGATCTACCTTTTAATTTAAGCACAAGCAATTTATAATGTTAATATTTTAAAGAACCCTTTCAAATCGACACAAAATTTATTTTGAGTTTATAATAGCCTGGAAACTGTAGTTTTGAGAAAAAGGGAAATAAAATAAATAAAAATTAAAAGTTGGGCGTTTTAGATTTATATCACCCTAAATTAAAACAATTTTAAATTATGTTTCAGTATTTTTTAATTAATTAATTGATTAATTATTTTTATGCACTAAGCATTTAACCAGATTCATTAAAATGTTTAGTTTTTTTTGTCGTTCGGAAATTTTGTAGTTACGTTTTTTTTTTTTGAATTATTGGAATGTGCTGTTGCTTCTCTAATACTGAAATTAAGTTCACTTCCAAGTTAAAACACCCTGTTATGAAGTTTTTATTGGAGAAACCCGCACTGAAACAATTTTCTAATTTTGAATTCGAAGTTATTCAAAGTTCCATTATTTTCGTTTAGATTTTTTATCATTGTTGACAGCGCAGTCACTAAAACAAGATCTTAATATAGATTTCTGAGTTTAATAAATATTCATAAGATATTGACTAATATCAGTCATGTATTATTTAATACAGCAGTAAAAAGCTATTACGCATCTAAGATTGACTAAAACACTTGAAATTGAAATATTACTAACAACCATAAAACAAAAATTTTAAAAATTTTGTTATATTAAAGTTCTCTGTTAGAGTTATTTAATTAACCGAATGATAAAAGCGGTAAGGCAACAATTCGGCAAATTCTTCCAAACAAGTACTTTTGTAAAATTAATTTTTTTAACTAGCAAACAAAACTTAAAAAAAGCTTTTTGTGAATTAAAAAAACAATTTTTTGATTTTGAACCTGCTTTTTTAAAAAGAATTAAAAAATACCTAAAGAATCCCAATTGATTAGATAAAGTGTCTTTATTGATGGGGACCGCCGTAAATTCGGGAAAATTTTGAACGACATAATTCACAGTGGTTCTTAGATACATTTCTAATAATTTTCTTCGTTCTTCAACAAACTTTTTTTCCTAAAAATAGGATAGTTTGAAGCAAACTATGGCTTTAAACGGATACAGCATTGTAAAGCGAGCTTGTAAAGCTTTTAAATTATGATTAATTTAGGTGGCTAATTTAACATAATGTGATGACCTTTAAAAAAAGCTAAATCCTATAAAACAAAATTAAAACAATTTCAACGGTTTTTAAAATCCCGTTTTCGATACACAAGAAAGCCTTCAAAAGCAATATAGAATATTATACGACATATTCTTTGCAATAAATAACCTTTGTATTATGTATTATTCTTTTTTGTATATAATTGTGAACTTTTCTGCAAACCTCTTTTGTCAGCAAACAGGGTTTACAATAAGTAATAAAATGTAGATTAAATATTTACCTTTTTACCGACAGCCTTTTTTGGTGGAAATTTGAAAGCTGCAATTGCTTGATCCTGCGTTGGCATTGTTGCGTTACAACAAAATGAGTCACTAAGTTTTAAAACAAAATTAAACTTAATTTTTTTAAATAATTTTTTCATTCTCGGCGTTGAATTTATGTATGTAAAATAAATACGTATGTAAATTTAATTCCCTAGTCATTCTTAAAAACCCTTGAATGTTTCCCAAAAAGGTCGTAAAAAACACGGTGCATTGAAGGCTCATTTGATTGTAACAAGTAAAAAGTAACAAAATCCCTGTTTTATCAGCCTTTCGTGCAGTTTTTTAAAGTCCGTGTAACGTCGATAAATATTCCACTCACTCTCTTGAATACGAACATAAACCTAAAAACCACAAACAAATAAACATATTTGAAGGTACTCACAATAAACAGAAACATCATCAGTACGATTTATAGCAAGGTTTATGGTCTGGTAATTCTTTAAGCTTTTAACAAAAGTGTGTCGTGATATTATTTATCTCTGATTTATTTAAATTAGCAAACATTAAAAATTAAAAATATTTAAAAATGCACGAAATTACACTAATTTTTTAATAAATTAATTAATACTTTAATAATTTTAAGTCCTACAAAAAACATAATTATTGCATACCTGGTATACGTGATGAACGTCCGTACCTTTACCAGTCAGAAACTGGGTTGGAATCCAAATATTTACTAACGGTCGGCCAGACCTGAAATCAAAACGTCTATTTCATAAATTTCTTACAAATTATTTTAAGCCTTTATTCAATTTATGTCAAATTCCCACTAATTTTTTCCAACGTTTGAAATCCTAAAAATTTACTAATTATAATCCATTTTATACTAGTGTGTTAAAAGAATTAAAAATAAAATGTAAATTGTTGTATATTAAATGTGTTACTTAAAAATATTGCGTTTTTATTAATTAAAATTTTTTAGTTGTAAAACAATAAAACCTTCTTGCCTTCAAATTATACACTGGAGTTTTTAACTAGCAAAGAGGAAATAAGTGTTAACAATAATTGACACTGAAAATAAAATTATATAACAAGAAATTCTCAATTTTGGAAATTTTCCTGGATAAAAAAGCTCAATTTAGGCTTTAGGTTAAAAGCATAGGAGCCAGACCTAAGAGAATAATTAACCTGGGGTAAGGAAAAATGGTGTACGGGAAGGGGGGAGGGATCATGCTTCGCGGTAATTTCAGAAAAGTGTCTAGGAGGATGTAGAATGAAGATAGATTAAAATAAGAAGAAAGAAGTAAGATTACTTAAAAAGGGAATTATAAAATTGCTTAAAAAGCTTTGAAATGTGGCCAAAAATTAAAATGTTAGTAATTAAATTTAGAAATTTTCAAGAATATAAGAGGTGTTGAACTTTGGTATATTCAAACGACACAGCAGCTGGGATACCATTATACATATTATAAAAATAACACACAAGAAGTGTGCTTGATATGTAAATAAAATAATTGCTGGACAACTATGGTGCAGCCAAAAATAAACTATTTTATTTTTTTAATTTAGCATAGCTTATGTATTTATCTTTGAATATAATAATACTTCCTTCCATCAATTGCAATTAAAATAGCAAATCACTTTTTCATGAAAATTATGGTACTTTTGCTCATAGGAGCTAGCAGCACCAATTTAGGGGGGTGTTATGTTTTGGTAAACCTAACCGCACAGCGGCTGGGACACTAGTGTCCAAATTATGCGAAATTATTGGCAAGGAACTAGATATAATTCGATTATTTTGAGAAAAAGTAGCTGGCACGGAATTCGTAGGGCAGCTAGTATTAAGAGAGGTTGTCAAACAGACTTGATTTTTTAGCAAGTTTTGACCGCTATTTAGTAAGACTCCTCCTGTAAAATGATTCGTTTGAGGAATGATAGTGTAGGAATCTGGAGTTAAAGGTTCTGGGAAATTACTTTGTAAATCATTGACAGATGAAGCAGTTTTGTTTCGACCTTAGTCTTCTTCAGGCACAAGGTACTAATATTTAACACATAAGCTAATCATTGTTATGAATAGTTTTTAATCTTAATTTTAAAGATTTAATTTTTGTTTAACACAAACGGTAAACAATAAATTGATAACTCAAACGGATATCAATTAAATTTTTGCTCACAACAAACGGTAAACAAATTTAAATTAAAAACACAAACGGTAATCAATTTTACAGTAAGCAACACAAACGGTGCTTATATACTGATAGCACAAACGGCGATCAGTAATGTGTGATTAGCGGCGATCAGTAATGTGTATTATGAAATTTTATTACTAACGAATACGTTAGTAAATTGAGCAATACATAATATCATACATAATATGTATGATATTATGTATTGCTCAATTTACTAACGTATTCGTTAGTAATAAAATTTCATAATAAGCAGGAATGGAGACTCGTGCCTTTATATACTCCAACAAATACATGTTGAAGTATTGGGTAATCCAAACAGATTTCAAAATTTACGTAGGTAGATGAAGGGCGGAGTTTAAGGAACAAAGGAGGTAGGAAAAATTTAAATTTATTGGGAGGGGGTATACCCCTTTTCCTTCAGGCACCTACGATAATAAAATGTCTTTAACATCAAAGAGATAGACGAGATGTTACCGCTACCAGGATCTCCGAATTTCGAGCGGTGTTAGCAAGTTTTAAGAATTTTGGTTTCTATAAATTAGAATACCTTTCTATTTGATCAGAGGCAACACTTTGATTGTCATCGTCGTCATTGTAATCATCAGGGAGCTAAAAAAATTCGTAACAAAAAACAATAAACGATACAATAGGTGTTGTGAGTGATGCATATGCATACTAGGTAAGTAATGTCACGTAACAAATAGATCAAAAATGGCCCAAATTTCGCCAAAATAGGTCTAATACTAACAAAATCTCCCAAAAATACACAATAAATAAACAGGATTTTTTCAGTTTTTGAGTGGGGGCATCAATAGAAGGGGGAATTACCCCTTATAAAGCAGAAAAGGCATCTCTGGCTGGACCATATACAAGCCTTAAAAAACACGTACATTCCAATGTGCCAGGAAAATAAAATTATACCCACCTATACCCAAAACAAGTTATTTCTTATCAGTGTATTATATATTTTGCCTCAAAAAGACTTTGCTCCAAAATAAAAAATCCTGATAAACCTACCGGTCCTCGTAGGGCAGCCAGTTCTTCACGCATGCGTCTGTTGCGGGCGTTGGTTTTGTTCAGTTGGCGGACGATGCGATCGTTGAACTCCATCAGTTCCGCGTGCATTTCCGCCACTTGGATTAATTTCTGCTCGTAGGCCGCGCCGCCTTCTGTCCTTTCTGCTAAAAAGTTTATTTCTTCATACACTCCGGCCAACATTATGCGTTAAAAAAAAGTGGTTTTGTTTTCTGGGGTATTATTATATACTATATTACTAAAACTCTTTGTAGCTCCACACTATTTTGATCTAATTTCCTGAATAAATAAAGAATAATGGCATTAATTATATTTTATATTTTTTAGACAACTAAAATAAACTTATTAAAAGCTTAAAAAATAGTTAAAAACAACGCGAACAAATAAATTTGGCAATAAGCTTTTAATTGTTAATTTAAAAAATCAGCTCACTCATCTCCGCTTATTAACATAACCGGAACTCATTGATGTTTTGGGTACACCAATAAGGGTTTCAGGTAAAATTCATAATTGTTTAAGAGGAATCCATGGGGTCTGGCTGGACCCCCGCCCGGCTTTATAGAAGGGTCGACCCCGAGTGGCCGATTTCAATTTTAGAAGGGGGAGAGGCGAGGAAGCGAAAAAATGATTTGGGAACAAATAAATTTTAAATTATGATTTAAATTTTTTAAAGTCTAATATTAAAAATGTAGAATACTCAAAATAGGCTTAGGTCTAAACAGCGTATAAAGTACTGTTTTTTCACTTTTTTTAAATTTTGTTGTTTGTTTTGCTTGAACCAATTTTAAAGTTTTTACAGTAAACTAAGGTTTAAGGCAGTTTAAGTTTAAGGGATTCTGGCAGTTTCGAAATGCATAGTGCGATGGAAGTATTTTATTATCTATATTTCCATTTGATAAAAGCTGTAGTCAATTTACCGGAGATAATTTCAGATTCATTTTCAACGCCAGATTCTGACGAGTTTAAATTTTCATCTGTAAAAAAAGGGTTGTTTGAAGCTTCAGGATCTTTGCAATCTTTCGATTTAGTTTTGTCTTTTTTGAGCATTTGAACCGCTTCCACATAATGTTTCACTTGGTTTTTAAGCACCGAGTTTTCTCTAAATTAATAGGTATTCTAACAAAATTAAAAAAAAAAACTATATGACTGACGGTTAACTCTATACTAATTAAATATTGGATAGAAAAAACTAAAAACTAGGCTCGCAAGATTTTATTCCGACAATGAAGCAGACCCACTGCCCCCCCCCCCCGGGGTTAAAACGGGGGGGGGCAACTCCAACCCGGGGGCCCGGGGAGGGGCAATTTTTTGAAACGGGGGGGGGGAGTAAAACGGGGGGGGCCAAGCAGGGGGAAAGAAAAAAAAAGAGAAAAAAAAAGGAGAAAAAAGAGAAAAAAAGAAGGGAAAAGGGAAAAAAGGAACAAGAGCAAAAGGTAAAAGCGGAAATAAGGTAAAAATAGAGTCTAAAATGGCTTAAAAATACATTGAAAATAGGCTAAAAACTGCAAAAAATTCGCGATGATGGCGTCATATAGGTCAAAAATGGCGTCATATTTTGGACTTTTATATTTTTGGCGGGCAAGGTAAACTTCATTTTGGCGGGCAACACGGGGGGGGGAGGCAAATCCTTCAATAAAGCGGGGGGGGGGATTTTCAGACCGTGTACAGGTCTGATGAAGAATATATATTTTTGCGGAAAAACGGCTTTTACCAAACAAAAATGTTAAAGGACTTTTACCAACTGAAAAAAAGTCGAAACAGAAGCTTGTTAATTTTAGTGCTTCACCAATGTAGAGAAGGTAGATAGATTTTAACACCTTACAAAAGTGAAATGTATGATTAATAGTGATGGGCAGTTCCGGTTCCACATTCCGGATGTTCCGGGCAAAATTTGGAATTCCGGTTCCGGATTTTTGGAAAATGTCAATTCCGGTTCTGGTTTCGGGTTTTTTGCAGTTTGATAGGCCATTCTGGTTCCAAGTTCCAGATGTTACGGGAAAAATTTGAAATTCCGGGTTGTTAAGGTTCCAAATTTTTGGAAAATTTCAATTTCGTTTCCGGTTTCATTCATAGATGAACACGGTCAAAAAACTAGGGTGTTTACCCCGGGTAAATGAAATTTCAAAATTAGGGGGGATGGGGGCCCCCCCTAGCTTTTGGGGGGGGTCGACCCGGGGGTGGAAGATTTTGAAACCTAGAGGGGGGTCGGAGGTGGGGTCCGGTGTCCAAAGCAAAACAGTTTTAAACCATAATAACTTTAATAATTGTTCTTTTTATAGGATATTACTACATTTTATTGAATAAAAAGCGATATTTAGGTATAAAAAGGGTGTAAAAACATGAGTTTGTGTTAAAAATTCACGTTTTTAGAAGGAAATTTAGTATAAAAAAAGTACTTAAAATTTTCTCGAGAGGGGAAGGGGGGGGGGGGTCAGATTTCAAAATCTAGAGGGGGTCAGGGGGTAAAAAATTCAAAAATTTGGGGGGGAGAGGGGGCCCCCTGAATTTTTTTTAGGGGGGGGGGGCCAAAATTTTGAGGCTAGGGGGGGGGGTGGACCCTACCCTATCCCCCTTGTTCATCTATGGTTTCCTTGTTCCGGGGGTTCCGCAGTTCCACCCGTCACTAATGAATAAATATTCATTTTTTTCCAACTAGCTTTGCGTTGTCGATCAAGAGCTTGTTAATTTTAGCGCTGCACCAGTGTAGGGAAGGGTAATTTTAACAAACTTTGCCACCGTTTGTAAAGTGCTTGTCCCAAGCCAGGATAAAGGAGGAGGGTTACGGAGGAACCTGTGGCAGTTTCTCTCTAAAATTTTCTAGGCGGGAATCCTGCAGCCAGCATTATCTACATAGATGTTGTCGTTGTTAAACGGCTAGGATAAAAGCGTGACGGAAGTCTTTGCATTATGATTTGCTGAAACGTTTTTGTCGCAGTTCTACCGCTCCTAATGAAGATCTAGAATTAGAAGATAAATGAAACAATTTTCTAACAGCCAAGCCAAAGGAACAGCAAAAAATGGACTAAATAGAAGCATAATCTCCGTCACAGGAGCAAACAGAAGAAAAAGGTGATTTTAATATCGCACTATAGTAAAATGGATGATTAAAAATCAATTTTTTTAAACTTTTTTTGAGTTTTCAAGGACACCAGGGCAAGCTTGTTTTGATTTTAGGCGCTATTTCTAAAAAAAATGACTACTGTGTGAACTGCTGAAAGTTTTTTTACATTATTCGCTATCGCAAACATAGGTTAAGCAGCATATTATGCGGACGGAGGGGAGAGGGTTGGGGAAGAGTTATTCCCCCTCCAAAAAAATTTCGAAACAGCCGACAACCCCTTCTTCGTCTAAAACTTAAGAAGAGAGTACCTCGGACACCCCTTAAACGGGGGGGGGGGTGGGGTCCACGTTCTAAAAAAAAACGCTGAAAATCGAGAATTTAAGGTATATCCAAAAAAATTTGGGATACCCCCTCCCAAAAAAAAAAAGAAAATCTCTAAGCTGCCCACCTATGGTAGGCAACTTGCAAAATTGGGAAGAGTAACATCAGTCGAGACAACCCAAAAATTTAAGGGCATTACTTAATCTACTAAAAATGTATTTTGTAATCTTTAAATCCACAAAAAGTACTAATTATTCTTGTACTTTAACAAAGAATCGAGTTTCGCTTGCATTACGCTTATCGCTTCTATGTGCTTTCGTTTCATGAGTGAAATTTCTCCTTTTAATTCGTCCATTGTTTCTTGATCTTCCGTGTTGCTATTTTGCCGGGATTTCGAATTGACCAAATCACTAAATAATTAATTTTTACGACATTTGTGGCTAAGTCATTTAAAACAAAGGAATACACGATGGTCAACGATAATAATTGCAATGAAGTGCCTAATTTTTTTTTCTTGAAATATTTAAACTATAAAACAATGAAAAAAGTTAAAAAAATACTTAGGTAAAAAAATTTCGTAATGTCAGCATAATTACATTTTGTTAAAAGAAAAATTCAAAGCAAGTCAACGTTGTCGAATTTATTCTTAGGTTTTAATTTCCCAAAAATCAGAGCTGTACACGGTTTGGAAATGCTCCTCCCCGCTTTGGTGGAGGATTTGCCCATCGCCGTTTTATTGCCCCCTCCCCGGCCCAAAAATGAAAATTGCTCACAAATTATGACGCCATTTTTGATTTTTGACCTTTTATAAAGTCATCATCGCCAATTTGTTTGCAGTTTTTAGCCTATTTCAATGCTTTTTAAGCCATTTTAGACCTATTTTTACTTAAATTTCGCCTTTTTTGTCTCTTTTTTTCCTTCTTTTTTTCCCCTTTCTCCCCTGCTTGTCCCCCGTTTTATTGCTCCCCTGTTCCCCCCATTTTGGAATTGCCCAACAATAAAACCCCGGGGGGCAGTGCACAGGTCTAAAAATAGATAAAAAGTTTAAGCGAACACTAACTACACACATACAAAATAACGCATTAAAATATTGTTTATTGATTTATAATTCAATTATTTTATACCTTTCCGTTCCCGATAATATAGATCCAGATCTATCCCGTTCTAAATCCCCGCCGGACGTACTAGCACCTTCATCATTGTTCAACCTTGAATTTACTAAAGAGAACTTTTGTCTTTAAAAAACAATGAAACTAGAAGTTGTTTCCATATAGAGATCATAATAATTTATACTCAGACGAGATCTTATAGTTTTATTTGCCCAATATTTTTTTTGCTTTTCCCTTTAAAAAAATTGTTTACAAAGTATTTGTTAGAAACTTTTTGTATTCTTGTATTAATTTTTTACATAGATAAAATATTTGCAAAATTAATATGAATATTTCTTCATCATTTTTTTCGTGTAAATAACAACACGGCGCAAAAACGTTTCTTTTTCAATATCAAAAATTCCTCTGTAACACCCGACAGAAAACATGCAACTATTAGTTTATCGATTAATTACGCAATCCTTGTCTCTTGGCTTGAGTTCACGGTTTTTGTACAGAGTGAACGTTTGACTCAAAAGGAATCACGCTAGAGGTATTTTTTATAGTTTGTATTCGGTTCGTTTTACATGATTTTCTCTCGTGTTTTTTTTCTTGCGTTTTTTTTTGTTTTTTATTGTTTATTTTTTATTAAGATACATAGATGAACACGGTCAAAAAGCTAGGGGGGTGTTTACCCCGGGTAAATGACATTTCAAAATCTAGGAGGGGGTCCTAGAGGGGGTCGAACCCCCTAGCTTTCTAGGGGGGTCGACCCGAGGTGGAAGATTTTAAAACCTAGAGGGGGGTCAGGTGGGGTCCGATTTTCGAAACAAAATACTTTTAAACCATTAAATGTTTTATAATAGTTTGTTTTATAAGATGATACATTTTAATGAATAAAAAGCAATATTTGGGTATAAAAAGGGTGTAAAAACATGAATTTGTGTTATAAAATTACGTTTTTAGAAGAAAATTAAGTATAAAAAAAGTACTTCAAAATTTGGCTTAGAGGGGAGGGGGGGGTCAAATTTCAAATCTAATAGGGGTTAGGTGTAAAATTCGACCTCCTGAAGGAGGGGCCTGGATTTTTTTCCTAGGGCCCCCAAGGGTGAACCCCACCCTACCCCCCTTGTTCATCTATGAATATATATTTACACAAAATGTTTTTTTTTATTTTTAGAAATTTTTTTAGAATTATTTTTTAATTATGAACTCATTCCAAAACGTAATGGTTCATACTAAGGAGCTCGCTTTACATTTTAAGAGAGTTTCAAGCTCGTAACTGAACGAAGTACAACATACATTATGCTCAAAAATCGACATTTTATGACATTTTTGAGCTGTAAGTTTTTTAATAATACCGCACTATCTCAATCTATTTTGTGGTTAGGGAAGACTTAAAGAACACACAGACAGACACATATACATTACGTCTATTTGTATAGGGATTTTAAAAATTTATAATTTAATATTATGCGTATGTATTTATTTATAAGTAAGTTTCACGAGTGCAGACAATAACATTTAGCTTTGGTTTAAATGAAATTTATTACAAATTCAAAAAAACTCAGTACAAAAAATAACTGCGAGAATTACCGCTGAAAACGAAACCATGGTGACTATATATTTGATATTCACTTTTTAATTGCTTTTTCATTCCAAGGTTTTCACCTAATGTAGTTTTTTATTGTTTTTTTTTGTTTTAAAATGTATTAAAGTTTATTGCAATATTATATATTAGTTATTTAGTTATAAGTTAGTTTGCAATATTTGTTTATTTTTCTTGTGTGGCATTTATCTCATCTAGTAAAAAAATTGTGAATAATGCAGCCTTTCCTTTAATAATTTTTCACTCTTAAATTTATACTATACTAAAAATAAATTAGTTGGTGATTTTATATCATTCAATTAAAATCAAAAAGCTTAAAAATTTCTGATAGATTTTTTAGTGCATTTTTAGAAACTTCGCTTAGAACAGTGACTAAGTCAATAACACACAAAAAAGTTGGTTGGAAATACCTATGGAGCATAATTTAAGTGCATAATTTGTAACGTAAATCGTTATACCTATGGAGCATCTTTCACGTACAGAATTGTTAAAAAACGCTATTTTCGGAAGGTCATAACTCCTGAACCACTGGAGATATTTTGTTGAAATAATTTTGTGGTCTATTGGGAACAAGCGTAAGGTTTTCAAAAATTAACAAAATCAAAGACAAAAAGTTTGACTCCGCACCGCACCTTTAAGGAAAAAATGATTTGGGCTTTACAACATATAACTCTGCTTAGCTTTTGCTAAGTAGTTGCTTTTGTCTCTTCATGCAGCTATAGCTCCATGTATGTTTATATAATATTATAATTAATTAATACCTTGTATAATAAATTTATTACTTTGGGTTAATCTAGTTATTTAAGCTAAATTTATTTTTTATATTCGAACTCCAGTATCACTGTGTCAAATTTGTATGCAAATTTCTGTATATCAAAGTTTTTATACTGTTTTTTACGCAAAATATCTGTTTTTTTTGTTTCTCGTTATGAGAAGTTTTTATCGGTTTTTGCGTTAAATTAATATAAGTGTAAATTAAAATTTATCTTTAGATAACTTTAATTTTTTTAGTATATTCGGAATGGACGGTTGATAATGGAAGTCGTCGTACAATACCTACAACCTAGGAGCAGTAAAAAGACCGATAGGTAAGGAGACGGATAACAGGTAAAAGTGTGCTTGTTTTTAAGTTAAGTTTAAATTTAATTTAATAATAATTCGCATGTAAAAAATTTTTGTTATAGTGTAGATGCGCGTTACCCTTTAAACTGAGGCGTCTGTATTTGCTGATGAGCCCCGCTTTCGCCTCAGGTTATTTGGGATGAAAAAATGCGTCCGAATTTAGGGGCGAAACGTATTTTTTCATCACATGTTTAAATTTATAGTTATAATGCACGTTTAAAGTACTGTCTTTTATTTCATATATCATTATTATTTGCGTGGTTAATAATTCTATTTTATATTATTGTTATAGTAGAAAGGTGTTGGGTTATTTTTACGTTCTTCCCATTTTTTTTTCCTTTCTTTTTTATTAGATTTAGGTTTTGGTTAGACTGTAGGTTCTCAACTTACGGCTCCAGGTTATTTCTCTTTTTTGGATCCAAGTTCCAGCTCTAAGATGTTTCGGCTCCATCGACCTTAAACCACCAAAGTTTTGAAATAATTTTTCTCAACCCATCTAAATTGTTTTTAATTTACGTATAACCCAATACTATGCAGATACTTCATTTTTTTATATATTATTTGTGTATTTTTTTGCACTGTTTGTAAATTGTTGCTGTTTCCAACGTGTTCAATAAAGTTTATTTAATTATTATCACCTGTAAATTTCTAGTGGGGCTTAGAATTCACAGCGCGTTTTTGAACCACAGCGCGTCTTCACACAAAAGTCTTAAAATACTAATTTTCGTATTATATCTGACTTAGGATTTCAATAAATAATATTTATTTTTCAATACGATTTTTTTGTCATTGTAGGACAGCATTCTGGACTTTGTATTAGACACAGGTCACTCAAGTCACTCAAATCACTCAAGTCAATTAATATACGTACCAAGATTTAAAAAAAAGGTCATAAAAAATTTAGATTACAAGTAGTTCGTGTCAACCAAACGGCTGACAAATAATTTTTCCCGCATTTTTTACATTCATTTACTAATTTTTTTTTAAAATTCAACCCTTTTATGCCATTCCCGTGACTGTAAGCTTTACAGTGATACCTCAGTTACCCACTCTAATTTTAGTTGGGGAGAAGGGTCTTTCCCTCTTTTGGTGAAAATATGTTGTCCAGCCTAAAGATTTCCGTGTTAATTTTTACTAACTTTAACCACCTTATGATGCTCCCTGAACTATAAGGTTTCCCATAATATCTTATTTATCCTAATTTTTTTCTGTGGTTGGGGAGAAAGGTTTTTCCATCTTTGGTAAAAGTATGTTGTCCAATATAAAGATGTTCATGTTATTTTTTTAAAATTTTAACCCATTTACGCCATTCTCCAGACTGTAAGCTTTGCAATGATACCTCATTTAGCCCAATCTGTTTTGTTGTTGAGCAGACGGGTCTTTCCTTTTGGTGAAAATGCGCTGTCCAGCATAAAAATGTCCTTAATATTTATTTTTTGAAAAATTCAACACTTTTATGACATTCCTTGAAATTCAAGCTTTGCAATGATTACTTATTTAGCCCAATCCTTTTTGTGGTTAAGGAGAAATGTCATTCCTCCTTTTAGTACAAAAATGTTGTGCAGCATAAAGATGTCCATGTTCAATTTTCCAAAAACATGATATTCTGGCTTCACATTGGAGAATTACTCTTACCAATAAGTTTTAGCCAATTTGGGACCCCATCTATTAGTCGGCAGACCCAGCCTAGGTATTTTTAATTTGTATTACCTTTATTTTTAAATAAAGGTAATACAAATATAAAGATGTTCATGTTATTTTTTAAAAGTTTAACCCATTTACGCCATTCTCCAGACTGTAAGCTTTGCAATGATACCTCATTTAGCCCAATCTGTTTTGTTTTTGAGCAGAAGGGTCTTTCCTTTTGGTGAAAATGCGCTGTCCAGCATAAAAATGTCCTTGTTATTTATTTTTTGAAAAATTCAACCCTTTTATGACATTCCTTGAAATTCAAGCTTTGCAATGATTACTTATTTAGCCCAATCCTTTTTATGGTTAAGGAGAAATGTCATTCCTCCTTTTAGTACAAAAATGTTGTGCAGCATAAAGATGTCCATGTTCAATTTTCCAAAAACATGATATTCTGGCTTCACATTGGCGAATTACTCTTACCAATAATTTGAGCCAATTTGAGGATAAAAGTTTTCTTAACTTTCAAAGTCCATAGGGCCCTGTTTTTGTGAAAATGTGTTGTCCAACCAAAAGATGTCCATGCAATTTTTTTTTAATTCAACCCCTTTATGACATTCCCCCGTCTGTATGCTTTGCAATGATATCTCATTTAGCCTAATCTTTTTGCCGGTTGGGGAGGAAGGTCGTTCTTTTTTTTAGTGAAAAAACGTTGACCAGCATTAAGATGTCCATGTTAATCTTACCAAAAACATGACATTTTAGTTTTACATTGGATAATTACTCTTATCAATAAGTTCGAGCCAATTCAAAGACAAAAAATTATCACTTTCCAAAAATGATTTGTCCAGGATAAAGATGTCCATGCAAATTTTTTTCTAAATTTCAACCTTTTTATGACACTCTCAGGATCGTATCGATCCATGCAAATTTTTTTTTTGCAAATAAGCGATGATTTTTTTATATTCCTAATGAAACTTCCTTTTTGTTTGTTTTGAATGATTTAATATTTTATTGTGGCGGAAAGCGTGTGGCAGCTTAGGTACTCAAAATAAATATAAATATAGCTATTAAAAAGTCACCATTCCGCCGTCATTCAATCGCGTTTCATTTTTATTCAAACTTTATCAATACTGTAATATGCAAATCTACCGTAGTTGCGCCGCTCGCCGCGCGTGCCCAAAATTAACCATTTCAAGCACTCAAATTTCTCCGCACGGTGTGTGGGCTCAGCGGGTCTCTTATTATTGTTTGCGCGCTTACCCTTGGAATATAGTCGTACCTACCGTTTGGGGATTGGAACCCCATCTATTAGTCGGCAGACCCAGCCTAGGTATTTTTAATTTGTATTACCTTTATTTTTAAATAAAGGTAATACAAATATAAAGATGTTCATGTTATTTTTTAAAATTTTAACCCATTTACGCCATTCTCCAGACTGTAAGCTTTGCAATGATACCTCATTTAGCTCAATCTGTTTTGTTGTTGAGCAGAAGGGTCTTTCCTTTTGGTGAAAATGCGCTGTCCAGCATAAAAATGTCCTTGTTGTTTATTTTTTGAAAAATTCAACCCTTTTATGACATTCCTTGAAATTCAAGCTTTGCAATGATTACTTATTTAGTCTAATCCTTTTTGTGGTTAAGGAGAAATGTCATTCCTCCTTTTAGTACAAAAATGTGGTGCAGCATAAAGATGTCCATGTTCAATTTTCCAAAAACATGATATTCTGGCTTCACATTGGCGAATTACCCTTACCAATAAGTTTGAGCCAATTTGAGGATAAAAGTTTTCTTAACTTTCAAAGTCCATAGGGCCCTGTTTTTGTGAAAATGTGTTGTCCAACCAAAAGATGTCCATGCAATTTTTTTTTAATTCAACCCCTTTAGGACATTCCCCCGTCTGTATGCTTTGCAATGATATCTCATTTAGCCTAATCTTTTTGCCGGTTGGGGAGGAAGGTCGTTCCTCTTTTTAGTGAAAAAACGTTGACCTGCATTAAGATGTCCGTGTTAATCTTACCAAAAACATGACATTTTAGTTTTACATTGGATAATTACTCTTATCAATAAGTTCGAGCCAATTCAAAGACAAAAAATTTTCACTTTCCAAAAATAATTTGTCCAGGATAAAGATGTCCATGCAAATTTTTTCTAAATTTCAAACTTTTTATGACACTCTCAGGATCGTAAGCTTTGCAATGATGTCTCACTTAGCCCAATCCCTTTTGTGGTTAGTCCCAGTCAAATCCCAATCCCTTGTGTGGGAGCACAGTATTTCCCTTCTTTAGTGAAAAGAACGTTGTCCAGTATAAAGATGTCCATGTTCATTTTTTCCAAAAAACATGATATTCTGGCTTTACATAGGTTAATTAGTCTAACCAATAAGTTTAAGCCACTCCCTAGACAAAAAATTTTTTAACTTCCAAAATCCATAGGGGGACCATTTGGTGAAAACGCGTTGTCCAGTATAAAGGTGTCCATGTAAATTTGTTTCAAAATTTCAACCCCCTTGCGACATTCCCTGGGATATAAGCTTTCCAACGTTACCTGATTCACCTTAACCTGTTGGGTAGTTAGGCAGGAGTTAGGGAACACACAGACACACAGACAGACTCACACACACACACACACACACACACACACACACACACACACACACACACACACACACACACACACACACACACACGCACACGCACAAATTGGTTGCAACTTTTTGTGGGGCTTAACTGCAAAGTTAAGTTCACTGGTCTTCTTTTCGTTTCCAACCTGTTGCACCTAGGTTTCACCTCTGAAAAACACTCGCTCCCGAAATTACACCTTTGATTGGAGTCCATAAAAATCCAAGTTTATACTTAATTTTGCGGCATTTTTGTAGAAGACTGAAACTCTCAGCCTTCGTTTTTACTCAAATTTCACACCCATATTTTTAATGTTCCATAATTAGCTTATAAAGTTTCCAGGTAACAACCAGTATTCCGAAGCCTTCTTTGATGTAACTGATTTGATATCTATTAACTTTTTGAGGAGAAATCCACTGGAGAATTCCTTAGCATTTACCCAATTTTTTTATCGTACTGGACGTATTAATGTTTCATTGTGTAAACTGACTTTCGTTAACACCTTCATTGACAACTGAAAAATAAAAACTGCTGTTCTATATTCATTCAGCTCCATTTTTGTAAGGACTGGAAGTTATCAGTCTTCATCTCCACTAAAATTTCTCCTCCGTCCTTGTGTTCTAAGCACATACCTCATCCTTCTCAAGTCCCCGTCCCCCTGTATATTCAGTGTCAAACCAGTGTTGATCCCCAATTCAAACCATTTTTGGAAAGACTGGAACCTTCTGACCGTAGCTAGTTCTCTCACCAAACACTGTGAGGTTTCAAACTACTCTTAAACGGACACAAAAGTTAAACCCTACAAACCCATCTTCTAGACAGATGTTCCGCATTGTGGAGAATTTTTACCACCCTAACTTTTTGTTGGAGCTGACCCTCTCAGCTCTTGCTTATTTTTGCACCCAACACGGTAATGTTTCACCTCAATATTAAGAAATTTTCAGGAAACGAATTGTCGTTTTGACTTTGTGTCCCCAGAAATCAGCTAAGAAGAGATTTCTGAGTAATTTTTTGAATGGGCCGGACAAGTCAGCCCAACCTTTTCTGCACTCCCAACACGGTCTTGTTTCATTACAACTTCTCTAAGGGTCCTTCCTTGCCCCTCTTATTAGTCACCACTATGTAATCCCAATGTAGTAATCTTTGTACAAGCCATAGTCCTCATTGGCTTTATTAAATCACTCCACTAGACGACCCTTACTGTAACCCCTCCTCACCCTAACCCGACTTGACCCCAAGGTCAAGAGGGAGTGTCGTGTATTCCACCACTCACATAGGATAAATTAATTACCACAACTTTACATGCTCTTTTCACCTTTTTAACTGAGCTATTACAATCAGGAAAAACCACTGTTATTTTAAAACAAGAAAAAGAAGTGTCGTATTGTGACAAACAAAGGGATCACAATACCGGCTTGTCCCCTTTTGTCTGTTACATTATTAATTAACAATATTTATTGTTTCCATTGCTTTCAACTATAATAAATGCCAAATTTACCAAAACTAGAATATCGTTGTCATATTACAGATGTTACAAATGAATTAACAAATATAGCCAATATCTAAATGATATTTCTAGTTTAACTATCGCAGCACTAGACATCATTTTTTTAAAACAGGCGTACTAAAAGTAGGATTGTTGCTAAAATTTATTTTTGTTAAGAAACTGTTTTTAAGGACTGGTTCATACTAATGACAAAACGTCCTTTGGACAAAGTCTAAAGGACTTTTGTCTTTTGGACTTTGTCCAAAGGAAAAAATCCAAAGGGAAAAGTCCAAAGGGAAAAGTCCAAAGGGAAAAGTCCAAAGGACAAAATCCAAAGGACAACGTATTCATACTTTTGTCCTTTGGACTTTTCTCTTTGGATTTTGTCCTTTGGACTTTGTCCAAAGGACAAATTCTAAGTAGCGTTCATACTTCGTCCAAAGGCAAAAGTCCAAAGGACGTTTTGGCTTGTCCAAAGGACGTTTTGGCTTTTATAAAATTGTCCTTTGGATTTTGTCCAAAGGACGTTTTGTCATAAGTATGAACCAGCCCTAAACGGAATCGATTATCTAAAAATTCACTGCTGCACTCTAAAAACTGGCATTTATTCTTGAGTCATACTCTGGTTCTGTCTGCGTCAAGGTCAATTAGGAAGTTTAACCTGGTTTTTTCACGTCTCACTTTCAGTTAAATTTGTAATCAAAGTTAAAATTTTCGTAAAACATAGTAGAAAAGAGCGTTGCGTTATTTTTAAAGTTTTTTAAAGTCTAAAGGGAAAAGTTCAAGGGAAAAAGTTCAAGGGAAAGTTCCAAAGGACAAATCCAAAGGACAACGTATTTATACTTTTGTCCTTTGGACTTTTCCCTTTGTACTTTGTCCTTTGGACTTTGTCCGAAGGACAAAATACAAAGGACGTCTTGGCTTTTCCAAAGGACGTTTTGGCTTTTATAAATCGTCCTTTGGACTTTGTCTTAAGGACGTTTTGTCATAAGTGTAAAGCAGCCCAAAATGGATCGAAGACTTTTCTAAAAAATTAGCTGCTGCAAGCTAAAAACTGGCATTTATTTTTATTCAGATCTCTGCTTTTTTGCTTTAAGGTTTAGAATACCGTTTCACTCTCAAATTCTGTAAATTTTGTAATTAAAGAAATTTTCTAAAACATAGATAAAAAGCGTGCGTATTTTAATTGCACATTATGAAAATATATTTCTCATCATCTTTTTCATTGTTCTTTATTTTTCTCAATACTATTGGTAATTAAAACGTAAGTATAATCAAGAAATATAAAACAGTTTCAAAATCTACAAGCGAAGTATGTAAGCTTTTAATTTCCAATTTTCTTTTTTTATGAAGGAATTTTTTATCGGTAAAGTTCACCAGATTTTGAAAAATATAAGTTCGATATAATACGTCTAAAACATACACAAATAAAATATACACGATAAGAAAAAAAAATCGCGAAAAGAGAAAAGGCGGGAAGAGAAAAAAACACCCCCCAAATTACAAAAACAAACAGATCAAAACAAACAAACAAACGAACAGGTCAAGGTCGATTATCGATCACGAAAACAATATCTCTTGAAACAAAGCTTAGTTAAATGCGATTTAAACGTTTGTTTAAGTTTGTTCTTTTTTTCTTTCAGCACAATTCATTTAAAAACCACTCGTTACTAGATATATTTTTTTTGCTTTTTTTTGCTCTTTTAAGATCATTCGGTTATACATTGGTTTTATACTTTTCTCTCTATAAATATGAATTTCTTAGCCTTTGTTAAATTTTTACATAATTTGTTATAAACTGATGGTATGTTTAAGCTTTTTTAAACTCATTCCCGCCAAATTTTCTTCTTTTCACGAATTAAATTTTTTTACTTATCGTGTAATATTTTAAATTTGTGTATGTTTTAAGACGTAATTATAATCAAGAAACTTAAAATCATGTTTCAAAAAGTGTTGGTGAAACCTTACACGATAAGTAAAAAAATTCCATTCATAAAAAAAGAAAATTCGGCACAAAAAAATTTAAAAAAGCTTAACATACTATCAGCTTGTAACAAAAACATTTTTTGAAACATGATTTTATTTTCTTGATTATACTTACGTTTTAAATCATACACAATAGTCCTGAGAAAAAAAACATCAAAAAGAACAATTTGAAAAAAAAAGACGATTCCAATCAGCTGCACAGAATGATATCATTTCATAATCTGGTTTGGAAAAATAACGCAACGCTCTTTCTGCTATGTTTTACGAAAATTTTACTTTGATTACAAAATTTAACTGAGAGTTAAACGTGAAAAACCAGGTTAAACTTCCTAATTGACCTTAAAGCAGACAGAACCAGATTATGAATCAAAAATAAATGCCAGTTTTTAGCTTGCAGCAGTTAATTTTTTAGATAATCGATTCCATTTGGGGCTGGTTCACACTTATGACAAAACGTCCTTAGGACAAAGTCCAAAGGACAATTTATAAAAGCCAAAACGTCCTTTGGACAAGCCAAGACGTCCTTTGTATTTTGTCCTTTGGACAAAGTCAGAAGGACAAAGTACAAAGGGAAAAGTCCAAAGGACAAAAGTATGAATCGTTGTCCTTTGATTTTTTGTCTTTGGACTTTTCCCCTTGGACTTTTCCCCTTGAACTTTTCCCTTTATACTTTAAAAAACTTTAAAAATAACGCAACGCTCTTTTCTACTATGTTTTACGAAAATTTTAACTTTGATTACAAATTTAACTGAAAGTGAGACGTGAAAAAACCAGGTTAAACTTCCTAAATTGACCTTGACGCAGACAGAACCAGAGTATGACTCAAGAATAAATGCCAGTTTTAAATTGCAGCAGTAAATTTTTTAGATAATACGATTCCATTTAGGGCTGGTTAATACTTATGACAAAACGTCCTTTGGACAAAGTCCAAAGGACAATTTTATAAAAGCCAAAACGTCCTTTGGACAAGCCAAAACGTCCTTTGGACTTTTGCCTTTGGATGAAGTATGAACGCTACTTAGAATTTGACCTTTGGACAAAGTCCAAAGGACAAAATCCGAAGAGGGAAAAGTCCGAAAGGACAAAAGTATGAATACGTTGTCCTTTTGTGGATTTTGTCCTTTGAGACTTTTCCCTTTGGACTTTTCCCTTTGGACTTTTCCCTTTGGATTTTTTCCTTTGGACAAAGTCCAAAAGACAAAAGTCCTTTAGACTTTGTCCAAAGGACGTTTTACTGTCATTAGTATGAACCAGTCCTTAAAAACAGTTTCTTAACAAAAATAAATTTTAGCAACAAATCCTACTTTTAGTACGCCTGTTTTAAAAAAATGATGTCTCGTGTTGCGATAGTTAAACTAGAAATATCATTTAGATATTGGCTATATTTGTTAATTCATTTGTAACATCTGTAATATGACAACGATATTCTAGTTTTGGTAAATTTGGCATTTATTATAGATTGAAAGCAATGAAGACAATAAATATTGTTAATTAATAATGTAACAGACAAAAGGGGACAAGCCGGTATTGTGATCCCTTTGTTTGTCACAATACGACACTTCTTTTTCTTGTTTTAAAATAACAGTGGTTTTTCCTGATTGTAATAGCTCAGTTAAAAAGGTGAAAAGAGCATGTAAAGTTGTGGTAATTAATTTATCCTATGTGAGTGGTGGAATACACGACACTCCCTCTTGACCTTGGGGTCAAGTTGGGTTAGGGTGAGGAGGGGTTACAGTAAGGGTCGTCTAGTGGAGTGATTTAATAAAGCCAATGAGGACTATGGCTTGTACAAAGATTACTACATTGGGATTACATAGTGGTGACTAATAAGAGGGGCAAGGAAGGACCCTTAGAGAAGTTGTAATGAAACAAGACCGTGTTGGGAGTGCAGAAAAGGTTGGGCTGCTATTTTCCGGCCAATTCAAAGAATTACTCAGAAATCTCTTCTTAGCTGATTTCTGGGGACACAAAGTCAAAACGACAATTCGTTTCCTGAAAATTTCTTAATATTGAGGTGAAACATTACCGTGTTGGGTGCAAAAATAAGCAAGAGCTGAGAGGGTCAGCTCCAACAAAAAGTTAGGGTGGTAAAAATTCTCCATTCAATGCGGAACATCTGACTTCTAGAAGATGGGTTTGTGAGGTTTAACTTTTGTGTCCGTTTAAGAGTAGCATTGAAACCTCACAGTGTTTGGTGAGAGAACTAGCTACGGTCAGAAGGACCCAGTCTTTCCAAAAATGGTTTGAATTGGGGATCAAACACTAGGTTTGACACTGAATATACAGGGGGACGGGGACTTGGAGAAGGATGAGGTATGTGCTTAGAACACAAGGACGGAGGAGAAATTTTAGTGGAGATGAAGACTGATAACTTCCAGTCCTTACCAAAAATGGAGCTGAATAAATATCAAACAGCAGTTTTTATTTTTCAGTTGTCAATGAAGGTGTTAACGAAAGTCAGTTTACACAATGAAACATTAATACGTCCAGTACGATAAAAAAATTGGGTAAATGCTAAGGAATTCTCCAGTGGATTTCTCCTCAAAAAGTTAATAGATATCAAATCAGTTACATCAAAGAAGGCTTCGGAATACTGGTTGTTACCTGGAAACTTTATAAGCTAATTATGGAACATTAAAAATATGGGTGTGAAATTTGAGTAAAAACGAAGGCTGAGAGTTTCAGTCTTCTACAAAAATGCCGCAAAATTAAGTATAAACTTGGATTTTTATGGACTCCAATCAAAGGTGTAATTTCGGGAGCGAGTGTTTTTCAGAGGTGAAACCTAGGTGCAACAGGTTGGAAACGAAAAGAAGACCAGTGAACTTAACTTTGCAGTTAAGCCCCACAAAAAGTTGCAACCAATTTGTGCGTGTGCGTGTGTGTGTGTGTGTGTGTGTGTGTGTGTGTGTGTGTGTGTGTGTGTGTGTGTGTGAGTCTGTCTGTGTGTCTGTGTGTTCCCTAACTCCTGCCTAACTACCCAACAGGTTAAGGTGAATCAGGTAACGTTGGAAAGCTTATATCCCAGGGAATGTCGCAAGGGGGTTGAAATTTTGAAACAAATTTACATGGACACCTTTATACTGGACAACGCGTTTTCACCAAATGGTCCCCCTATGGATTTTGGAAGTTAAAAAATTTTTTGTCTAGGGAGTGGCTTAAACTTATTGGTTAGACTAATTAACCTATGTAAAGCCAGAATATCATGTTTTTTGGAAAAAATGAACATGGACATCTTTATACTGGACAACGTTCTTTTCACTAAAGAAGGGAAATACTGTGCTCCCACACAAGGGATTGGGATTTGACTGGGACTAACCACAAAAGGGATTGGGCTAAGTGAGACATCATTGCAAAGCTTACGATCCTGAGAGTGTCATAAAAAGTTTGAAATTTAGAAAAAATTTGCATGGACATCTTTATCCTGGACAAATTATTTTTGGAAAGTGAAAATTTTTTGTCTTTGAATTGGCTCGAACTTATTGATAAGAGTAATTATCCAATGTAAAACTAAAATGTCATGTTTTTGGTAAGATTAACATGGACATCTTAATGCAGGTCAACGTTTTTTCACTAAAAAGAGGAACGACCTTCCTCCCCAACCGGCAAAAAGATTAGGCTAAATGAGATATCATTGCAAAGCATACAGACGGGGGAATGTCCTAAAGGGGTTGAATTAAAAAAAAATTGCATGGACATCTTTTGGTTGGACAACACATTTTCACAAAAACAGGGCCCTATGGACTTTGAAAGTTAAGAAAACTTTTATCCTCAAATTGGCTCAAACTTATTGGTAAGGGTAATTCGCCAATGTGAAGCCAGAATATCATGTTTTTGGAAAATTGAACATGGACATCTTTATGCTGCACCACATTTTTGTACTAAAAGGAGGAATGACATTTCTCCTTAACCACAAAAAGGATTAGACTAAATAAGTAATCATTGCAAAGCTTGAATTTCAAGGAATGTCATAAAAGGGTTGAATTTTTCAAAAAATAAACAACAAGGACATTTTTATGCTGGACAGCGCATTTTCACCAAAAGGAAAGACCCTTCTGCTCAACAACAAAACAGATTGAGCTAAATGAGGTATCATTGCAAAGCTTACAGTCTGGAGAATGGCGTAAATGGGTTAAAATTTTAAAAAAATAACATGAACATCTTTATATTGGACAACATACTTTTACCAAAGATGGAAAAACCTTTCTCCCCAACCACAGAAAAAAATTAGGATAAATAAGATATTATGGGAAACCTTATAGTTCAGGGAGCATCATAAGGTGGTTAAAGTTAGTAAAAATTAACACGGAAATCTTTAGGCTGGACAACATATTTTCACCAAAAGAGGGAAAGACCCTTCTCCCCAACTAAAATTAGAGTGGGTAACTGAGGTATCACTGTAAAGCTTACAGTCACGGGAATGGCATAAAAGGGTTGAATTTAAAAAAAAAAATTAGTAAATGAATGTAAAAAATGCGGGAAAAATTATTTGTCAGCCGTTTGGTTGACACGAACTACTTGTAATCTAAATTTTTTATGACCTTTTTTTTAAATCTTGGTACGTATATTAATTGACTTGAGTGATTTGAGTGACTTGAGTGACCTGTGTCTAATACAAAGTCCAGAATGCTGTCCTACAATGACAAAAAAATCGTATTGAAAAATAAATATTATTTATTGAAATCCTAAGTCAGATATAATACGAAAATTAGTATTTTAAGACTTTTGTGTGAAGACGCGCTGTGGTTCAAAAACGCGCTGTGAATTCTAAGCCCCACTAGAAATTTACAGGTGATAATAATTAAATAAACTTTATTGAACACGTTGGAAACAGCAACAATTTACAAACAGTGCAAAAAAATACACAAATAATATATAAAAAAATGAAGTATCTGCATAGTATTGGGTTATACGTAAATTAAAAACAATTTAGATGGGTTGAGAAAAATTATTTCAAAACTTTGGTGGTTTAAGGTCGATGGAGCCGAAACATCTTAGAGCTGGAACTTGGATCCAAAAAAGAGAAATAACCTGGAGCCGTAAGTTGAGAACCTACAGTCTAACCAAAACCTAAATCTAATAAAAAAGAAAGGAAAAAAAATGGGAAGAACGTAAAAATAACCCAACACCTTTCTACTATAACAATAATATAAAATAGAATTATTAACCACGCAAATAATAATGATATATGAAATAAAAGACAGTACTTTAAACGTGCATTATAACTATAAATTTAAACATGTGATGAAAAAATACGTTTCGCCCCTAAATTCGGACGCATTTTTTCATCCCAAATAACCTGAGGCGAAAGCGGGGCTCATCAACAAATACAGACGCCTCAGTTTAAAGGGTAACGCGCATCTACACTATAACAAAAATTTTTTACATGCGAATTATTATTAAATTAAATTTAAACTTAACTTAAAAACAAGCACACTTTTACCTGTTATCCGTCTCCTTACCTATCGGTCTTTTTACTGCTCCTAGGTTGTAGGTATTGTACGACGACTTCCATTATCAACCGTCCATTCCGAATATACTAAAAAAATTAAAGTTATCTAAAGATAAATTTTAATTTACACTTATATTAATTTAACGCAAAAACCGATAAAAACTTCTCATAACGAGAAACAAAAAAACAGATATTTTGCGTAAAAAACAGTATAAAAACTTTGATATACAGAAATTTGCATACAAATTTGACACCAGTGATACTGGAGTTCGAATATAAAAAATAAATTTAGCTTAAATAACTAGAGTAACCCAAAGTAATAAATTTATTATACAAGGTATTAATTAATTATAATATTATATAAACATACATGGAGCTATAGCTGCATGAAGAGACAAAAGCAACTACTTAACAAAAGCTAAGCAGAGGTATATGTTGTAAAGCCCAAATCATTTTTTCCTTAAAGGTGCGGTGCGGAGTCAAAGTTTTTGTCTTTGATTTTGTTAACTTTTGAAAACCTTACGCTTGTTCCCAATAGACCACAAAATTATTTCAACAAAATATCTCCAGTGGTTCAGGAGTTATGACCTTCCGAAAATAGCGTTTTTTAACAATTCTGTACGTGAAAGATGCTCCATAGGATAAGTCATCACGTTAGAACTATGCATGAAATTATGCTCCATAGGTATTTCCAACCAACTTTTTTGTGTTATTGACTTAGTCACTGTTCTAAGCGAAGTTTCTAAAATGCACTAAAAAATCTATCAGAAATTTTTAAGCTTTTTGATTTTAATTGAATGATATAAAATCACCGACTAATTTATTTTTAGTATAGTATAAATTTAAGAGTGCTAAAATTATTAAAAAGGAAAGGCTGCATTATTCACAATTTTTTTACTATATGATATAAATGCTACACAAAAGAAAAATAAACAAATATTTCCAAACTAACTTATAACTAAATAACTAATATATAATATTGCAATAAACTTTAATACATTTTAAAACAAAAAAAAACAATAAAAAACTACATTAGGTGAAAACCTTGGAATGAAAAAGCAATTAAAAAAGTGAATATCAAATATATAGTCACCATGGTTTCGTTTTCAGCGGTAATTCTCGCAGTTATTTTTTGTACTGAGTTTTTTTGAATTTGTAATAAATTTCATTTAAACCAAAGCTAAATGTTATTGTCTGCACTCGTGAAACTTACTTACCAATAAATACATACGCATAATATTAAATTATAAATTTTTAAAGACCCGATACAAATAGACGTAATGTATATGTGTCTGTCTGTGTGTTCTTTAAGCTGACCCCCCCTCCCCCTCTAGGAAAATTTGAAGTACTTTTTTTATACTAAATTTTTTCAAAAACGTAATTTTATAACACAAATTCATGTTTCACCTTATACCCTGAATGTGCTTTTTATTGGTAAATGTATAGGCTTGTGGAGATTGGAGTGCTAATGAGATCTAAAAGTATTTTGTTTCGGAAAATTGAACCCACCTCACCCCACTCTGAGTTTAAATCTCCCACCCGGGTGGAGCCCCCTCAAGAAAGCTCAGGGGGTTGGGACCCTCAAGCCCGCCTCCTAGATTTTGAAATGCCATTTACCGAGGTAACGCCCCATAGCTTTGATGGCCGTGTTCATCTATGTATCTTAATAAAAAATAAAACAATAAAAAACAAAAAAAAAAACGCAAGAAAAAAACACAGAGAAAAAACATGTAAAACGAACCGAATACAAACTATAAAAAATACCTCTAGCGTGATTCCTTTTGAGTCAAACGTTCACTCTGTACAAAAACCGTGAACTCAAGCCAAGAGACAAGGATTGCGTAATTAATCGATAAACTAATAGTTGCATGTTTTCTGTCGGGTGTTACAGAGGAATTTTTGATATTGAAAAAGAAACGTTTTTGCGCATATTCTATTTTACGCAAAAAAAAAGTGATGAAGAAATGTATTCATATTAATTTTGAATATTTTTATATGTAAAAAATCTAATACAAGAAAATAAAAAGTTTCTAACGAATACTTTGTAAACAATTTTTTAAAGAGAAAGCAAAAAAAATATGGGCAAATAAAACTATAGATTTAGTCTGATCAAGTTTGTATAGAGTTTCTATCTGAAACAACTTCTAGTTTCATTGTTTTTTAGAGACAAAAGTTCTCTTCGTAATTCAAGGTTGAACAATGATGAAGTCGTCGTCCGGCGGGGATTTCGAACAGGATAAATCTTGAATTTTTTATGTGTTATCAGGAAAACGGAAAAGATCTTGATCATAGAACTATAAATAAATAAACAACTGTTAGGTAGTTTTTGTGTGTAGTTAGTGTCCCGCTAAACTTTTTATCTATTTATACCTGTGCGCCTGCCAGGACTTGTTGGGGGCAATTGCAAAATGGGGGGAACCGGGGAGCAATAGAACAGACGGCGCGGGGGAGAGGGAAAAAAGGAAAAACGAGAGACAAAGAAGGCAAACTTTAAAGTAAAAATAGTTAGACGCTTCAGAGCATTGAAATGGGCTAAAAATTGCAAACAAATTAGCAATGATGGCGTTATAATTGGTAGAAAATTGGCATCATAATTTTCAGCCCAATTTTTTCATTTGACAAGTCAATCAAAAACGGGGATGGGCAAATCCTCCACCAAAGCGGGGGGGCGTCCAAAACCGTGCTAACTTAATTTTTGGGAAATTAAAACCTGAGAATAAATCCGACAACGTTGACTTGCTTGGAATTTTTCTTTTAACAAAATGTAATTATGCTGACATTCCAAAATTTTGCTAAGCATTTAAATTTTTATTATTGTTTTATAAGTTAAATGTTTCAAAAAAAAATTGACACTTCTATCTAGACTGATGTTACTCTTCCCAATTTTGCAAGTTGCCTACCATAGGTGGGCAGCTTAGAGATTTTCTTTTTTTTTTTGGGAGGGGGTATCCCAAATTTTTTTGGATATACCTTAAATTCTCGATTTTCAGCGTTTTTTTTTAGAACGTGGACCCCACCCCCCCCCCCCCCCCCCCAGTTTCAGGGTGTCTCCGAGGTACTCTCTTCTTAAGTTTTAGACGAAGAAGAGGTTGTCGGCTGTTTCGAAATTTTTTTGAAGGGTGAATAACTCTTCCCGAACCCTCTTTCCGTCCGCATAATTATGCTGCTTAACCTATGTTTGCGATAGCGAATAATGTAAAAAAACTTTCAGCCGTTCACACAGTAGTCATTTTTGTAGAAATAGCGCCTAAAATCAAAACAAGCTTGCCCTGGTGTCCCTGAAAACTCAAAAAAAATTGATTTTTAATCATCCATTTTACTATAGTGCGATATTAAAATCACCTTTTTCCTCTTTTTGCTCCTGTGACGGAGATTATGCTTCTATTTAGTCTATTTTTTGCTGTTCCTTTGGCTTGGCTGTTAGAAAATTGTTTCATTTATCTTCTAATTCTAGATCTTTATAAGGAGCGGTAGAACTGCGACAAACGTTTCAGCAAATCATAATGCAAGGACTTCCGTCACGCTTTTATCCTAGCCGTTTAACAACGACAACATCTATGTAGATAATGCTGGCTGCGGGATTCCCGCGTAGAAAATTTTAGAGAGAAACTGCCACAGGTTCCTCCGTAACCCTCCTCCTTTATCCTGGCTTGGGACAGGCACTTTACAAACAGTTTAAAAGTTTATTAAAATTTTTTTTCTTTCCCTACACTGGTGCAGCGCTAAAATTAACAAGCTCTTGATCGACAACGCAAAGCTAGTTGGAAAAAAATGAATATTTATTCATTAGTGATGGGCGGAACTGCGGAACCCCCGGAACAATGAAACCGGAAACGAAATTGAAATTTTCCAAAAATTTGGAACCTTAACAACCCGGAATTTCAAATTTTTCCCGTAACATCTGGAACTTGGAACCAGAATGGCCTATCAAACTGCAAAAAACCCGAAACCAGAACCGAAATTGAGATTTTCCAAAAATCCGGAACCTGAATTCCAAATTTTGCCTGGAACATCCGGAATGTGGAACCGGAACTGCCCATCACTATTAATCATACATTTCACTTTTGTAAGGTGTTAAAATCTATCTACCTTCTCTACATTGGTGAAGCACTAAAATTAACAAGCTTCTGTTTCGACTTTTTTTCAGTTGGTAAAAGTCCTTTAACATTTTTGTTTGGTAAAAGCCGTTTTTCCGCAAATTCTATATTCTGCATTGTCGGAATAAAATCTTGCGAGCCTAGTTTTTAGTTTTTTCTATCCAATATTTAATTAGTATAGAGTTAACCGTCAGTCATATAGTTTTTTTTTTTAATTTTGTTAGAATACCTATTAATTTAGAGAAAACTCAAGATACTTCAAAAAACCAAGTGAAACATTATGCGGAAGCGGTTCAAATGCTCAAAAAAGACAAAACTAAATCGAAAGATTGCAAAGATCGTAAAGCTTATAAAACAACCCTTTTTTTACAGATGAAAATTTAAACTCGTGAGAATCTGGCGTTGAAAATGAATCTGAAATTATCTCCGGTAAATTGACTACAGCTTTTATCAAATGGAAGTGTCGATAATAAAATACTTCCATCGCTTTATGCCGTTTTGAAATTGCAGAATTTATTAATTTTGAACTGTGCTTAAACCTTAGTTTACTGTAAAAATTTTAAAATTGGTCGACAAAACAAACCACAAAATTTACAAAAAGTGAAAAAACAGTACTTTATACGCTGTTTAGACCTAAGCCTATTTTGAGTATTCTCATTTTTTTAATATTGAGTTTAAAAATTTAATCATAAAATTTATTTGTTCCCCAAATCATTTTTTTCGCTTCCTCACCTCTCCCTTCTAAAATTGAAATCGGCCACTCGGGGTCAACCCTCTATAAAGCCGGGCGGGGGTCCGGCACAGAATTCATGGATTCCTCTCACGATTTCGGATTATCGACTATTTACCTGAAACCCTTATTGGTGTACCCAAAACATCAATGAGTTCCGGTTATGTTAATAAGCGGAGATGAGTGAGCTGATTTTTTAAATTAACAATTCAGAAGTTTCTTGCAGAATTTATTTGTTCGCGTTGTTTTTAACTATTTTTTTAAGCTTTTAATAAGTTTATTTTAGTTGTTATAAAAAAGATATAAAATATCATTAATGCCATTATTCTTTATTTATTCAGGAAGTAGATCAAAATCATGTGCAAAGACTACAAAGAGTTTAAGTAATATAGTCTGTGATGATCCCCAGAAAACAAAAACCACTTTTTTTTTAACGCATAATGTTGGCCGAAGTGAAGAAATAAACTTTTAGCAGAAAGGACAGAAGGCGGCGCGGCCTACGAGCAGAAATTAATCCAAGTGGCAGAAATGCACAAACTGATGAAAATTCAACGATCGCATCGTCCGCCGACTGAACAAAACCAACGCCCGCAACAGACGCATGCGTGAAGAACTGGCTGCCCTACGAGGACGGGTAGGTTTATCAGGATTTTTTATTTTGGAGCAAAGTTTTTTTGAGGCAAAATATATAATACACTATAGATTAAAATAAGAAGAAAGAAGTAAGGATTACCTTGAAAGAAATTATAAAATTCTTAAAAAAGCTTGAAATATACACCAAACTTAAATGTTAGTAATTAAATTTAGAAATTCAGATACAAGGAGGTGTTTGAACTTTGGTATGTCAAACAACAGCAGCTGGGATACCCATTATTGCATTGCTTTATGAAATTAACACACAGAGAAGTATTGAACTGTGAATGGATATGATGCTGGACAACTAAGTGCAGCCAAAGAATGAACTATGTTATTTCTTGACATAGTTTATGTGTTTGTTGAAATATAATAATTCTTCCTCCATCAATTGCAATAAAATAGCAAATGGCTTTTTTCATGGAGTTTATTATTACTTTTACATAGGAGCTAGCAGCACAATTTAGGGTGTATGTTTTGGTAAACCTAACCACACAGCCCACTAGGATTCCTGGTGAAGATTATGCGAAATTACTGGCAAGGAACTAGATATAATTCAATTATTTATAAAAAAAGTAGCTATCCAAATTCATAGGACAGCTGGTGCCTTGAGTATAAGAGAGGTTGTCAAACAGACTTTGATTTCGTTGACCGCTATTTGAGTAAGACTCCTATGTAAAATGATAGTTAGAAGAAAAATAATAGTGTAGGAATATGAAGTTAAAGGTTCTGGGAAATTACTTTGTAATGGTTTCGAACAATGAAGAAAGCATTATTTAAAAACCTTTGAACAGTGTGTGGTCATTTTTAAATTGCTACTAGTAAGAGCATGAAGTCAAGCGAAAAAGCTATAAAGGTCCTAAGTGAAGATTTTTTAGAACCATTTTCAGCTTCAGCCATTTATTCAACCTAAGTTGTTGCTGCGCAGGCGCAAGGTATTTTTGGTGTTGACGCATCAGCTAATCATTGTTATTGATACGTTTAGATGTTTCGATTTTTAGGAAGATTTTAATTTTTGTTGGTCCACAAACTAGGTAAACGATTAAATTGATAACTAAAACGGATATGGATTCAATTTTTATCACAACAAACGGTAAACAAATTTAAATTAAAAACGTAAACGGTAGATAGAACTATCATAACCGGTTCACAAACGGTGCTTATATACTAGTGGCACAAACGGCGATAAAGCGATGTATTCAATTGCAGCTTACTTTTATGTATAATCTTATATATATTGCTCAATTTACTAACGTATTCGTTAGTAATAAAATTTCATAATAAGCAGGAATGGAGACTCGTGCCTATATATACTTCCAAACGGATATTTGCATGTGTTGGAGTTTTGGGTTAATACAAACACAGATTTTCAAAAATTTCATCAGGTAAATTGAAAGATTTGGGAACGAAAGAAGAACAAGAAAAAATTTAGAAGTATATCCTTAAAAGAGGTATACCCACTTTCCTTTGGCAACCACCTGCCAATAATCGCAATGTCTTTTCTTTTTTATAACATCAAAGAATAGACGAGATGTTACCGCTACCAGGATCTTTTTCCGAATTTCGAGCGGTGTTAGCAAGTTTTAAAAGAATTTTGGTTTCTATAAATTAAAATACCTTTCTACTAAATAAGAAGGCAACACTTTGATTGTCATCGTCGTCATTGTAATCATCAGGGGAGCAAAAAAATTCGTAACAAAAAACAATAAACGATACGATAGGTATTAAAAATAATGCATTTCCCTCCTGGGTAAGTAATGTCACGTAACAAATGAGATCAAAAATGGCCCAAATTTCGCCAAAATAGGTCTAATACTAACAAAATCTCCCAAAAATACACAATAAATAAACAGGATTTTTTCAGTTTTAAATCAGGGGGCATCAATAGAAGGGGGAATTACCCCTTATAAAGCAGAAAAGGCATCTCTGGCTTGGACCATATACAAGCCTTAAAAAACACGTACATTCCGATGTGCCCAGGAAAATAAAATTATACCCACCTATGCCAAACAAGTTATTTCTTATCTGTGTATTATATATTTTGCCTCAAAAAGACTTGCTCCAAAATAAAAAAATCCTGATAAACCTACGGTCCTGGTGAGCAGCCAGTTCTTCACGCATGCGTCTGTTGCGGGCGTTGGTTTTGTTCAGTTGGCGGACGATGCGATCGTTGAACTCCATCAGTTCCGCGTGCATTTCCGCCACTTGGATTAATTTCTGCTCGTAGGTCGCGCCGCCTTCTGTGCCTTTTCTGCTAAAAAGTTTATTTCTTCATACACTCCGGCCAAGCTATCGTAAAAAAGAAACTAAGTTTGTTTTCTGGGGTATTATCATATACTATATTACTAAAGCTCTTTGGAGTTCCACACTATTTTGGTCTAATTTCCTGAATAAATAACGAATACTGGCATTAATTATATTTTATATTTTTTAAACAACTAAAATAAACTTATTAAAAGCTTAAAAAATAGTTAAAAACAACGCGAACAATTAAATTTGGGCAATCAGCTTTTAATTGTTAATTTAAAGAATCAGCTCACTCATCTCCGCTTATTAACATAACCGGAACTCATTGATGTTTTGGGTACACCAGTAAGGGTTTCAGGTAAAATTCATAATTGTTTAAGAGGAATCCATGGGGTCTGGTTGGACCCCGCCCGGCTTTATAGAAGGGTCGACCCCGAGTGGCCGATTTCAATTTTAGAAGGGGGAGAGGTGAGGAAGCGAAAAAATGATTTGGGAACAAAAATATTTTAAATTATTATTTAAATTTTTTAAAGTCTAATATTAAATGTAAAAGACTCAAAATAGGCTTAGGTCTAAACAGCGTATAAAAGTACTGTTTTTTCACTAATTTTTTTAAAATTTTTTTGTTTGTTTTGCATGAACCAATTTTAAAGTTTTTACAGTAAACTAAGGTTTAAGGCAGTTTAAGTTTAAGGGATTCTGGCAGTTTCGAGAATGCAGGTTCCTGCAATAGAAGTTATTTTAATATCTAAATTTCCATTTGATAAAAGCTGTAGTCAATTTACGGGGAGATAATTTCGAGATTCATTTTTTAAAACACAATTCTGACGAGTTTAAATCTTCATCTGTAAAAAAGGGGTTGTTTGAAGCTCCAGGATCTTTGCAATCTTTCGATTTAGTTTTGTCTTTTTTGAGCATTTGAACCGCTTCCACATAATGTTTCACTTGGGTTTTAAGCACCGAGTTTTCTCTAAATTAATAGGTATTCTAACAAAATTTAAAAATCGTCAGTCATATTATGACTGACGATTTACTCTATACTAATTAAATATTGGATAGAAAAAACTGAAAACTAGACTCGCAAGATTTTATTCCGACAAT
>JASAMX010007138.1:0-17262 GCA_030248175.1 Microlaimidae sp. YZB2_3
ATTCCAAATAAAAACACACATTTGTTCACTGCAATACATATTATCTATCAATAAATTTTTCTAATAAAACGAACAATTCAGTCCCATTAAAAGATTATTCACGTTTAAAAAAGCTTGAGACTTGGTTGTTGCATAACACATTTTTCAGCAAGATTTCACAATTTTAATTTTTTTTGTAAAAACAATTAACGTCACGAGACAAAACCCTTCGCATATGTTGAAAACGCGGCAGTAACGCGTAAAGAACCGGTTTTGTCTGTCGATTTTCCTGCGAATTAATTGCCATGTACAAGAATTTTGACACAGACAGACGATTTGCACAATAAAAAGGGAATATACTATTCTATATATAGTCGTAGACCTAGCTGAAGGTATTCTAAATGTCTACTGTTTTTAGCACGCTGAATAAACACACTAGCCCGGTCCCTAAAAGTGCGATTCTAAACTTAAAACACGTTTAAATCTCGTTCAGCCAGCGTTTTTAGGGTTATTAATCAGTTTTAAAAATAAAATTAATTTACAAAAAATTTTTTGACTAAATAATCTATAAGCTTTTTGATTATTAACGAAATGAGTACAAAATAGGGCGGAGCTCCGAGGCTCTGGAGGAACCTTGTCGGGAAAATCATTAGTCTGTAATAAATAATAAAAGCAAATAATAAAAAATAAAAACAACTTAAAAAAATATAAAAATTTAGTTACAACTCCAGGGGGAAACTCAGCTTTGTAAAGAGTTTTTCTGATTCAAAACTAAACCGCCGCATATTTGTGGAAAGTGCCGGCAAAAAAAAATAAAAATCTGATTTTATATATAGATATTGACAAAAGTTGAGAGACAGAATGTTATCAGGTTTTTGTTTTTGGTGATGGTATAGCATGCCAAGTACGAGAGATTAAACAAAGAGCATTTTTTATCTGCGTATATTTGGGAATTTTGTAGTAGGATTTTAACTTTGGAAATATGTTTTTCTAACAGAAATATCCCCCAAAATTCGAAAAAAATAAACTTTTAAAGTTATTTTTTTGGTAAAGTTTTTAATTTGAAGGTTTGCTGCTGCCAGCATACAGGCTTGAATATGACAAATTTTAAATTTGTCATATTTGACAGCTTATTGTAAGCTTATTAGCAAGAATATATAAAGCAAGAGAATGTCTGAGTACACTAGAAATTGTGCCGGGAATATCGCAATTTTGGAATCCAGGTGCGACTTTTCTCGAAAAACCCGCAATTTTTGACTCAGTTTTCCCGCGCTGCGATTTTTAACACAGCTGTTAGTTTTCTCGCAGTGGGGACAGTGTATTTTTTGCACTCTATACTGGTTTATTCCGCAGTGCGATTATTTTCGCACTGCGAGTCTGGCCGCGCAACAAAAAAAAAAGATGCTGGTAAGTCATTTTCAATGGAGTAAAACACATTAAAACTCGTTTTATTTAATTTGTTTTAAGATCTTAAGTTAAAAAAAACGAATTTCATAATTCATTTACACACAAAACTTTCGCTCCGTTTTGTTTTTCTTTGTCATGCAGCCTCAAAACTTGCAGTGTGAAAGAATCCGCAGTGCGAATAAAGCAGTATTTTGAGTGCGAAAGAAGTCGCAGTCCCCACGACGAGAAAACTAACACTGTGTTAAAAATTGCAGCGCGCAAAACTAGCAGAAAATGACGGATTTTTGCTAGAAAAGTCGCACACGAATTCAAAGTGCGATTTTTTGAAACTTCCGGTCAAAAAAAATTTAGTGTACAGTTGGACATTCTCTTGTGTTATATATTCTTGATATTAGTTTTTTTTACACAAACGATATATCAAAATTCGTCATATGTGATAAATTTTAATTTTTATGGTTTTTGTAAAAAAAAGTCTTTCGCATTCGCTTTTTGCCGACCTCTGAGGGAGGTTAACTGCAAAACTTTTAGGTCAAAAGTAAGGAATAAAAATTGGCGGACATTTAATATATAACAATATGATCAATATCGTACACACTTCGAGCAGGAAGCAAAACAAAATAAATAATTCGAACATTGTATTAGCGTGGCAAAAATTCGCGCAAAAACCGCGCGCATTCAACGCATTATAAAAACAAATTTGAGCGAGACGATTTCGCACAAATTTTCAGAAAAATCTCAGAAAAGTATGTTTTAACAGCATACCAAGCGGCGTTTTTTATCTCGTACTAATAAAAAGTTTTGTTTTTTTGGGACCAGGTTTTTTCACCGTATCGGCTGTAGTGATGACGTCATCGAAAAACTTTTTTTTTTCTAACCTTTTCAAAAGATAGCCAAGAGTCTAAGCTATGCTCCCATATATGTCCCGCACATTTCTAACCTCCGTTATGGATATATAACATTTCAAAGTTTGAGTTTTGTCGCCAGTCCGCATAATTTAAAAACTAAACTAACAGCGCTTAAATTTTATTTATAACAGGATTTTGTCAATTTCAATAATGTTTTAGCCATTCAAATGGCCATAGATATTTCTGACATAAGACGTTTTAAACAGCAAATTTCCAATGCAATTTAGGTCCATAAGTTGAAAGTAAATTCCTATTTTGAAGAAATGCCAAGCAATTTCTATCATTTGCTGTGTAAAATTACGTGTAAACATTGAAAAGCATATAAACATTATAAAAATATTTACGAAACGATGCCATTTTATAAAATTATAAAATTTAATCGTTGTAAGTATAGTCTATACAAAAATGATGCGGACTGGCGAAAAAACACAAACTTTGAAATGTTATATATCCATAACGGAAGCTCAAATGGTGTGTACATATATGGGAGCATAGGTCAGACTCTTGGATATCTTTTGAAAAAGTTGAGAAAGAAAAAAGTTTTTCGATGACGTCATCACTACAGCGGATACGGGTGGAAAAACCTGGTCCCAAAAAAACAAAATTGTTTTATTAGTAGGAGATAAAAAATTCCGCTTGGTATCCTGTTAAAGCATACTTTTTTTTCAGTTTTATCTGAAAATTGAGCGAAATCGGCTCACTCAAGTTTTTTTATAATGCGTGGAATGCGCGCAGTTTTCGCGATTTTTCACGAATTTTTGCAACGCTAATACAATGACCGAATTATTTATTTTGCTTTGCTTCCTGCTCGAAGTGTGTACGATATTGATCATATTGTTATATATTAAATGTCCGCCAATTTTTATTTCCTTACTTTTGACCTAAAATTTTTTTTTGGGGTTGTACCCTCAAGGGCTATGGGGGTCAAAAGCGGATGCCGAAAATTTTTTTATCCAAAAATATCAAAAATCCAAAATTTATCACATATGACGAATTTTGATATGTCGTTTGTGTAAAAAAAACCTAATATCAAGAATATATAAAACAAGAGAATGTCCAACTGTACACTAAATTTTTGACCAAAACTTTGCAAGAAAAGTCACACTTTCAAATTTGTGTGCGACTTTTCTCGCAAAAATCCATCATTTTCTGCTAGTTTTTCGGCCCTGCGATTTTCAACTCAGTGTTAGTTTTCTCGTAGTGGGGACTGCGACTTCTTTCGCACTCAATACTGCTTTATTCGCACTGCGATTATTTTCGCACTGCAAGTCTGGCTGCATAACAAAGAAAAACAAAACGGAGCGAAAGTTTTGTGTGTAAATGAGTAAAAGTCGTTTTTTTTAACTTAAGATCTTAAAAAAAATTAAATAAAAAAAGTTTTGATGTGTTTTACTCCATTGAAAATGACTACCAGCGTCTGTCTTTTTTTGTTGTGCAGCCAGACTCGCGTTGCGAAAATAATCGCATTGCGAATAGCGCAGTATAGAATGCAAAAAAGTCGCTGTCCCCACTGCGACAAAACTTACACTGTGTTAAAAATCGTAGCGCGGGAAAACTAGCAGAAAATGGCGGATTTTTGCGAGAAAAGTCGCACCTGAATTTAAAAGTGCGATTTTCCCGCACAATTTAGTGTACACTCAGACATTCTCTTGCTTTATATATTCTTGCTAATAAGCTTACAATAAGCTGTCAAATATGACGAATTTAAAATTTGTAAGCATTGCAAGCCTGTATGCTGGCAGCAGCAAACCTTCAAATTAAAAACTTTTCCAAAAAAAAATAAGCTTTAAAAGTTTATTTTTTTCGAATTTTCGGGATATTTTGTTAGAAAAACATATTTCCAAAGTTAAAATCCTACTACAAAATTCCCAAATATCGCAGATAAAAAATGCTCTTTTTTAATTGTCTACGTACTTGCAAACATGCTTTCCCGTCTGTCAACACAAAAACAAATTTCTAATAACTATGTCTCTCAACTTTTGTCAATATCTATATATAAAATAGATTTTGCTTTTTTCGGCACTTTCCACAAATATGCGGCGGTTTAGGTTTGAATAAAAAACTCCTTAGAAAAAGCTGAGTTTCCCCTGGAGTTGTAACTAAATTTTTATATTTTTAAGTTGTTTTTATTTTTTTATTATTTGCTTTTATTATTATTACAGACTAGTGATTTTCCCCGAAGCTCCGATTTCCAGAGCCTCGGAGCTCCGCCCTATTTTGTACTCATTTCGTTAATAATCAAAAAGCTTATAGATTATTTAGTCAAAAAATTTTTGTAAATTAATTTTATTTTTTAAAACTGATTAAAATAACCCTAAAAACGCTAGTTGAACAATTTAAAACGTGTTTTAAGTTTAAATCGCACTTTTTTAGGGACCGGGCTCATGCTGTTTATTCAGCGTGCTTAAAAAAAGCGGCCTCAAACGGATCTTAGGAATACCTTCAGTTAGGTCTACCGACTATGTGTGAAATAGTATATTCCTTTATTGTCAAATCGTCTGTCTGTGTCGGAAAATTCTTGTACAGTGCAGATCAATAAATTTTACAGGTAATCGACAACAAAACCGGTTCTTTACGCGTTACATCTGCCGCGTTTTCCTGCAACATATGCGAAGGGTTTTGTCTGTCCTCTGTTCCAAATAACGTTAATTGTTTTTACGAGAAAAAAAATTAAAATTGTGAAATCTTGCTGAAAACACATGTCCTATGCAACAACCAAGTCTGAAGTGAAGCAAAGGCTTAGGAAAAAAATTAGCTTTTTACTCTTAAATTCAAACAGCACATTATTAAATACAAATTTACTAAGATAAAATTTTGCTTAATTATTAGGTTTCGCTTAGGCTTAGTTCGCATTTTTTCGAAACAAATTATTAAATAAAGTTTATCATGGTAAAATTTAGCTCGATTTTCAGGTTTTGCTTGGGCTTAGAAAAAAATTTTTTTGATCCATTGTTTAAGTCCGAAAATACGAGAAATTTGTCTTTAAAAGGTACGTTTACAAAATCGCATCCAAAAGACGCGAGTTTTCCGACGACGAGATGTTTAAAAGACGAGCTTTCTGAAGACGAGTTGTAGAAGACGAGATGTTAAAAGGGTGTCCGGAAATTTCGTCTTCTACATCTCGTCTTTCAACATCTCGTCTTCTACATCTCGTCTTCGAAAAACTCGTCTTTTAAACATCTCGTCTTCGGAAAACAATGCGATTTTGTAAACGTACTTTCAAAAATGCGAGTTTCGACCCCAGTGTTAAAATTTTCTTTGATTTTTGGGTTTTGCTTAGGCTTAGGAAAAAAATAAGGTTTTTACTATTCAGTTCAAAAACCATCATTAAATACAAATTTACAATGATAAAGTTTTGCTTGATTTTTAGGTTTGCTTAGGCTTAGGTTCTCAGTTTTTTGAATAAATCATTTAATAAAAGTTTATCATCATAAAAATTTTACTTGATTTTTGGCTTTTGTTTAGGCTTAGGTAAAAAAAAGGTTTTCAATCCATTGTTTTAGTCAAAAAATAAGAGAAACTTGTCTTTTGAAAAGTGCGTTTACAAAATCACATCCAAAAGACGAGTTTTCCGAAGACGAGATGTTTAAAAGACGAGTTTTCCGAAGACGAGATGTAGAAGACGAAATTTCCGGGAACCATGTCTCTTTGAAGAATACGATCATCACTTTTAGACCGTCGGCTTAATATCGATGGTTAAACCCCTTCTTTTAAATAAAACTGTTGATCGGAAGCAGTAATAACCCAATCGACAAAATTACTTAAACGATTTTTTTCTGTATGAACTGTTCTCTGCGCTATGAAACCGGTTTTCCTTCGCACAGCTGTGAGCAGAAAAACCGCGCAGTTTCACAACCTACAACAGTTTGTGATAAAATACTAACGTCAATACGCTCACGGAATTTCATTACAAACAAGAATGTCGCGTCAAGTTGTTAGCGTCTCGGCTCTGATTCATTTAATTAAGCCACAAAATTACCGCCAATGTGCCACTTCACATACTTTACTGCCAAGTGCCAAACAATAAATTAAATGGTATACAAAAATATCGTCGCACTGTCACAACGGCGCTAGGGAGAAACAGATTCCGCATAATATTTTCCGAAACACATTGAAATTGTCAACTAAGAAAAACTTTAATAAAAAAATATTTAAAAACATTAAAAAAAGCTAAAAAAAGTTTGAAAAAGCCAAATAATGTACTGCTCAAAGAAGGCATTTTTTTCCGAAAATATTTTGCAAAAAATATTTCTTCCGAACATTTCGACACTCACACACAACCGTACCGTTCAGTGCATAGCGAGTATATTTATGTAAAGCTTATATGTTATTGCTGTTAGTTTAATTTTTCAGGGTAGTGCATTTAATTTCGGCACTTTTTCGTTTTTCCAATGTAACTTTTCACTATATGACCCGATTTTCATGTTTGATACCTTATTTTGAAGCTTTCACAATACTGCGTTGCGTCATAAAAGTTTCACTGTACGAATTTTGTTTTTTACTTATTTAGGGTAACTGACTTAATTTCGGCTACTCCAATGTCCCTAAAATTTGAGCTTTCCGATGTTCCTCCGCCTTTTTTTCTGTTCCAATGTTTTCTGTTCCAGCACTTTACGATATTCCTGCACTCGTTTGTCTCTTTTTCGGACGAAGCGTACCAGTTCCTGAAAATAATGGCTATTAGGAGAAAACTCCGCAGCTGACTCCGCAGCGGAGTTTAAGCCTACGCCTTCCTAAGCCTAAGCAAAGCCTAAACACAACCTAAACTTTTTCCGCGCAGCTATTTGTTAAAGTTTAGGTTGTTTTTAAGGTTTTGCTTAGGCTTAGGAACGCATAGCCTTAAGCTTAAAAAAGGTTATTTCACTCCAGGTAACTCCGCTGCGGAGTCAGCTGCGGAGTTTTCTCCTGTTAGCCAAAATAATCACGCTTTTACTTTGTCTATATTACATATTATACTAGGGTAACTGACTTAATTTCGGCCACGCCTTAATTTCGGCCACCAATTTAGAGTGTTAGAAAATTGGCTTATTTTTAAAACACAAAAGAACTAGCACAAAAGTAACTGGATGAAAGTTGAATAAAGTGTTTTTGCAAAAGTTTTTTATTTTTGTTATTCAACATTATCAACATTTTTATACAAAAAGTGAATTTTTTGTGATTTTCCTAATTTTTGCTTTGTGTTTAAACTGCATCAAATTTAGAACGAAGCATTATATAACCTTAAAATATCTTCTATTTAAGGCTCAAAATTGTTAATTTTCATGTTTTGATATTTTCTTCAAAATCATTTTGCAATGCGTTTAACTAACTGCGCATTTTAAGATTCCGTTAATTTCGGCCACCTGAAAATTTAGGTGAAAGAACCTGCCGTTTTTTGCTGTTTTTAAATATCATTGTACTACCGTATTTATAAAGAATTTTTTTGCTCGTTTGACTTTGTTTTGACGTTTTTTAAACCAAAAATAAAAATTAAACAAAAAATACAAATTATTAAAACTTGTTTTTTTAAGGTTTTGACATAATTATTTAAAGTCTTGCTAATAACTATTAAAGTTCGCAAACGGAAAAATTAAGTTATATGTACCAAGAACAATACCTAAGGGTAAATTTGCAACCTTTAGAAATTTTTATTGTTCCTTTAAGCAATAGTTATGACCAGTTTTTTGTAGGTGGCCGAAATAAATGGCACGCGACTTAACTTCGGCCACTTTAAAAAAAAAGTTTAAACCTTCACTGATTTTTAAGTGTTGCAGAAATATTCAAATTTTGCCCTGGAACAACAAATATAGCTATTGTTTGATTTTTAGGCCAAATTTTGGCTTGATTGAAAAAGCCAGAAAAAACTTATTCAAAAAAATAAAAAAAGGTGGCCGAAATTAAGTCAGTTACCCTAATTGAGTTTAAAAAAAAACGGAAAATTGCCGAAATTAAATGTATGCATTTAATTTCGGCACTTTACAAACAATCGATTGTTTCTCAGTCAAAAAATCATCATTTCCAAAAATTTAAAAACCTATCATTATCTCCAGACAGTTTTCTTTAATTCAAGCTTCTACTTGTCGTTCAATGTGTAACTGGCAAAAAGTTTCAGCTAAAATGCGAAATGGTATCAAAATGAGCAAAATTTGGGAAAAAAGTGCATTTAATTTCGGCACTTTTTAAAAGTATTCCCTTAATCGAGTTTAAGTGCAGTGCTAGGACCCCTACATATTTCAACGTTGTCTTTTTAGCTATTTACAACTACAATTTAACACCCGACCACTTAATTCAACCCGTTTTTACCTACAGCAATATGTGTGCCGAAATTACACGATTTTATTTTATAACGATTGCTCAACACAGAAGCAACGTAGAACCAAGGGGACTAAAAATTCTGAAAATAGACTAAATTTTACCCGGACAGTTTAATTTTTAAACCAATTTATTGCGTAGTTATGAAATGCCCCTGTTCTAAAAACGAGTAACAATTTTATTTTTTATAAATCACACAATTTCACATAAAAATATCACAACATAGCAAATAAAAAGCTCACGACTGTCATTTACATATTATTAGCTCTCATTTGAGCTATCAAACGTCGTATTCCGTCCAGGATTACCAAAGATATAGTCTAAAATCAAAAATTCCCAATTGGGAAAAGTGCCGAAATTAAATGCACTACCCTATATCCTGTATCATGTAATTTACAAAAAATAGGCGGAGATTTGTAAAATAAATATTTGCAAACGTCTTTATGAAATAGGCCCCAAATGGAATCCATTATCTTACCGGTATTTATAGGACTGTCACGATGGTCAAAACTCTTCCATTTAAACGGAAATTGTTCCTTCACCTCAGAATTTTTTTAGCTTTAAAATGTCATATAGTATTCGTGATCCCGTCATATATGTTTTGCTCCGTGGGATAGGTTGTCGGAGGAGCAGCGGCAAAACGGGGCTTCAAAACGAAGGCGCCAATATGGCTAAAAGAATGCCGCGCGGGCGGGTTATTAGACATAAATGCGGGCGTCCCTTTATGCGCGCATGTGTCCTTTGATGCACACGGGATTCCTTCCGTTTAGAACAATGGATTTTGACCAGGGTGTTCTTAAAATTCTTTACAGAGTTATAACGTTATAGAATTATTTTTAGCCAATTAAACGTAAACCCAAAGTGGCTGCAACAGTTGTTCGTTGGACTGAAAAATTCCCCCCATTAAGTAACCACTCAAATCACGAGAATCTGTCTCACTCATATCAGCCAATCAGAATTTCAGAAAATGAAAGATTTGAAGTAAAAAATCAACTTCAGATTGTAGTTTATAAATAATTCTTGTTTTGTGACACAAAAAAAAGAAAATAGGTTTTTTATGAACACGTGAACACACTGTTGCAGCTACGTTTGGTTTGCCTTTAGTGCTTATGAAAAAAGGAGATCTTTCATCCATTGGAGATTAATTTAGCACTAATTGGCTAAAAGTTAATCTATTAGCTCCTCCCACAACAATTCCCACAGAGCAAAACATACATGACGTGATCACAAATACTATATGACATTTTGAGGATCTTCAAGTCCTGACGTGTTTCACACGATCTGAAAAATAGAAAAAACATAAAAAACCATTACATAAAGTTTAACTTTAAAAGTCTAATGATAGGATTTTTTTGAAACATAGCAGTCTAAACACTTTATTTGCAAGTGAAATTTCAAATTACAATTTGTGTTTTTTACAAAAATAAATTGATTAAAGGTAAAGTACTCCAAATGATTTGGCTTGATTGTTTTTGTAGTGAAACCAATTTTTAAAAAATCTCCGTGTGTTCAGCTTTTGAAAATTAGTATTTTTTTATCTAGTAAAACTCACGGGAAATATTGTTCCAAAAAAATACTCGACGCAACTCAATTTTAAAGCAACTTTTTTAAAATCAAAATTTACATTAGAGCAGTTGCAATCTATATAACACAATTAGAATATTTTAGGAACTTTGATTTAAAAAAAAAACACATTTTCTGGGATGAATGGAATCGATCAATCCCACAAGATTGCGCTTTGCATTGGATGCAGTTTAATGTGCACAATGCAGTATGGGTTGCGAAAAGCTGATTGAACTTTCAGTGATCCATGTATTTTTTAGCACGTCTTTCCAGCCAAAGAATCAAAGGTGCGTGCGCAACAGTTGCGAACACACTTTCCATATCTCAATATGTCTTTTTACCGTGCTACTAATAAAACTTTTGGACCCGGGCTGGTACTCACCGACATTTGCCGTCCGGATTTTAAAAAAACCTAAAAATAATAAATAAATTTAATAAATCTTGAATAAATCGAAAACGAATGTATATTTTTAAATTAAAATACAAAAACTAATAAAACGAAAAAAGCTCTATATAAATTGCACAAAAAATTAGATGTATTTTTAATCATGTAAAATGACAAGAGCATCTTAACTCTACCGTATTTTGGTGCAAAAATAACCAAACACCAAACTCGAATAGTACACCTCAGGGGCGGGTCCACTAAACGCGTGCTGACTAGGTGCTATTTTAGCACGTTGTTTAAAACTCTTGATAATGTGTTCATTTCAAAGTTTTTCTCGAGAAATCTTATTAAACTCTTTGTCTGCATGGCATAAATTGATATTTTATTAATTTTATGAATATTTGTTATAAATACAAGCTAATAAGGCAATAACCTCTAGTTAAGGGTTAGAAAAACTCATAACTAGGGGCTAAGGCTTTATTAACTTTTATTTAAAACAAATATATATTTAAAACTGTGTAAATAATAATTATCCCAGTTAAAAAAAGAGTCCCATAAGATATTTTGAGAAAAAAACACCAAAATTAAAACATTATCAAGAGTTTTAAACAACGTGCTAACTTAGCACCTTGTCAGCGCGCGTTTAGTGGACCGGCCTCAGATTTTTTTAGCTTTAAAATGGGGAACGGGACACGAGGGTACTGGACACGAGGGTACTGGACACGAGGGTACTGGACACGGGGGTACTGGACACGAGGGTACTGGACACGAGGGTACTGGACACGAGGGTACTGGACACGAGGGTACTGGACACAAGGGTACTGGACACGAGGGCACTGGAAACGAGGGTACTGGACACGAGGGTACTTGACACGAAGGTACTGGGCTTAAAAAAATTGCGTTCACCACAACCTTGCAGCAAAATCGATTCATTATGCAAAGGGGACACGAGGGTACTGGACACGAGGGTACTGGACACGAGGGTACTGGACACGAGGGTACTGACGAGAAAAAAAAACCTTTCCCGCATAAAGCGGGATAAACTTATTACATAACAATAGTTTGTTTTGCTTAAATATTATTTAGTTTGTTTGACTAACTTATAAAAGATAGGATTATAAAAATAAAAATATTGAGACCACATAAAACAGAAATAATCATTTCATAACTTTAAAACATTTTCATGTAATTTGTCTACATTTTCGTGATTTTTTTTTATATAATAACTAGGTTTAAAAATGTTAAGAATCTATGAGACGACTCGAAAAATAATAAACATTAAGGTTGCTGTTATGCTTTGATTGTGCTGTCAAAACATTTTTGTGTTTTTTTTTGTGGTGTGTTGAAAAAAATGAATTCGTAATAATGCCTTAGAAAAAAATAACTGCAAAAATAATTGGAAATAATTTTGCTATTAATAACCTTTCATAAAAATAAACATAAAATATTTTCCGAAAAAGAATTGCTTGCATATTTTAACAGTAAATTATTCGGTAATTTTTAAAAGCACACTATTATTGAAATATTATGATAAAGTTTAGCTTAATTTTTGGGTTTTGCTTAGACTTAGGAAAATAAAGTTTACCGTGCAATGAGTTTTTAAGACTCCCAAAGGTCCGTTGTTGGATTGTTTTACTCGTAACTCTGTACTTAGATTTAAATGCATAAAATATCATACATGAAAAATCTAACAATTGTATGTTTTTGGGTTTTAAAAGCATATTTTGTTTGCCTTGTTTTAAATGATCAACATGTGTCCACATGTGGTATAAATTGTGTCTAAAATAACCTTTAAAAATTTCGTGTTTTAGTATGATGTTTTTTAAACATTGCACTATATTTAAGCAAAAAAAATTGCCGTTACTATGGCAAAATCAGCCACAATTCGTATAAAATATATGCGACTGTGATTCATTTTATATATTAAACAGCAGCCTTTTAACTACAGAATAAGTCACAGTCACGTCTATTTTATAATGACTGTGGCTCATTTTGCCGTAGTACAGACGAAATGTTATTTATAATTAAAAAACGAAACGACTTATGTAACGTTTAATTGTCTACGCGTTCAAACGATTAAAATTTAATTCAGCTCATTCAGTCTAAAAAATTTACATATTTGTGGCAAACGTATTATTTCTTAGCTCAGTACCCTCGTGTCCGGTACCCTCGTGTCCAGTACCCTCGTGTCCAGTACCCTCGTGTCCAGTACCCTCGTGTCCGGTACCCTCGTGTCCGGTACCCTCGTGTCCAGTACCCTCGTGTCCTAGAATCTTAAAACGTCATATAGTATTCGTTATCACGTTATATATGTTTTGCTCCGTGGGATAGGTTGCCGGAGGAGCAGCGTCAAAACAGGGCTTCAAAATGAAGGCGGGAATATGGCTAAAAGAATGCCGCGCGGGCGGTTTATTAGAAAGGCGCGGCATGTTATTAGACATAAATGTGGGCGTCGCTTTATGCGCGCGGTGTCCTTTGATGCGCACCGGATTCCTTCTGTTTAGAACAATGGATTTTGACCAGTGTGATTTTGATCGCGTTTCAAAGCGCAACATTAAAATTTTTGTCCTTGAAATGACTACTAAACAAGTTTTAACTAATTTTTTATGTATATTTCACAAACCGAGTGGATTTTAGTGACGCGTTCAAGAATTTCCTAAACGCGTCACTGAAATCCACTCGATACAAAAATTTGGTTCTTGGTGTTTGGTTTTTTTGCACCAAAATACGGTAGAATTAAGATTCTCTTGTCATTTTAAACCATCAAATACATTTAATTTTTTGTAAAATTTACACAGAACTTTTTTTGCTCTATTAAATTTTACATTTTCATTTAACAAAATACATTTATTTTCGATTTATTCAAGATTTATTGAATTTTTTTAGGTTTTCAAAAATCCGGACGGCAAATGTTGGTGAGTACCAGCCCAGGGCCGGTATTCACAAAGCGGGGTATACACCGTGTAAACTACTGTATATTTGGCAGCTAGCACGGTGTTAACTTGTCTGGATTAACTAACTCCGTGCTAGCCCCCAAATCTACCGTAGTTTACACGGTGTATACACCGGATACACATACACGGTGTATACACGGTGTATACACCGTGTGTACCCAGCTTCGGTGTGAATTCCGGCCCAGGAAAAATAAATTTGATTAGAACTAAGTCTTAATTGCTTTTAAAGCCTTTTACACTAGTATGATTTTATACTTTGAGTTTTTAAAAGCATTAAGTTTTTAATTCGTCCATCATAAGCGAGTAATTTTACTTTTAGAATTAATTTAAATAAACCAACGTACTACTTAATTTAGTAATTTATTTTGATAAATTTAATAGTGTATTAATTTATACTTAAAGCTTTGTGCAGTAATTTAGCACAATTCAACATCGATCCTTTTTGGAAATTTGTAAAAGAAACTTTAAAATGACAAATTAACGGTGTGCACAATCGAACACACGCTGATTTTTATGTTTAAGACTTTAGTCAAACATTTTTTTTTTGGAAATATTTAGATTAAATCAAATGAAATATTTTATAACTTTGTTTTTGGTTTCTAAATTCGCATAGTTGGCAATGTTTTAAATTATAAAATTGTTTTATTTTATTTTCGCTGCGCGTCTCACTCGTCGGTTTATTTCTTGAAGGGCAGAAAGAATACCTTCCAGCATAATATCTTCCGCGACGCACGACGAGAAGTTATTTTTTCCGAAGATATTTTACTGGAATGTATTTTTGCAAAAGTTATTATTGCAGAAGAGATTCTTTCCGAAGATATTACGCAGAATGTATTTTTTGGTTCCCGGAAATTTCGTCTTTTACAATACGTCTTTCAACATCTCGTCTTCTACAACTCGTCTTCGGAAAACTCGTTTTTTAAACATCTCGTCTTCGGAAAACTCGTCTTTCGGATGCGATTTTGTAAACGCAGTTTTCAAAAGACAAGTTTCTTGTATTTTTTGACTAAAACAATGTATTGAAAACCTTTCTTTACCTAAATCCTAAGTAAAAGCTAAAAATCAAGTAAAACTTTTATCATGATAAACTTTTAGTAAATGATTTATTCAAAAAACTGAAAACCTAAGCCTAAGCAAAGCCTAAAAATGAAGTAAAACTTTATCATGGTAAATTTGTATTTAATGATGCCTATTGAGTGAAGAGTAAAAACCTTATTTTTTCCTTTTAATAAATGATTTATTCAAAAATCTGAAAACTTAAGCCTAAGCAAAACCCAAAAATCGAAGGAAATTTTATCATGGGGGTGGAAACTCGCAATTTCAAAAGTACGTTTACAAAATCGCATTGAAAAGAGAGTTTTCCGAAGACGAGATTTTAAAGGACGAGTTTTATGAAGACGAGATGTAGAAGACGAGATGTTGAAAGACAAGATGTAGAAGACAAAATTTCCGGACACCTATTTTTTCATAGCGCCGAATCAGTACGCAAAAACAGACGTCTATAGATTTAAGTTTATAGACACATATAGTTAAATGGACAAATTCAAAATAAAAATTTTATTTTAGAAAACGATCATTTTAGACGATCCTCCTAGATTTTGAAATGCCATTTACCAGGATAAACACCCCCTAGCTTTTTGACCGTGTTCATCTATGGTTGCAATCACATTTGTATTTTTGTGTTTATATTATGATGTATTACCAAAAATATATAATAAACGAAAAATGAGACACTTAGAACAACCTGCTTGTAAAAAAAGGTCTCATTTAAATGGGACCTGGTCCCATTTAAATGGGACCTTTTGATTTTGGTCCCATTTAAATGGGATCCCATTTAAATGGGATCCCATTTAAATGGGACCTATGAATAAAAAAAATTACAACAATTTTTTTAATAAATATATACGCATCATTTTATATTTTTTATCTGAGCGGCGGTCTGACGTGCGTAACTAAAAAATTTAAAAAAAATTATTAACGCATCATTTTTAATTGTTTCGCGTGAGCGGCGGTCGGATATGCCACATACACACACAGACACAGACACACAAATGCTTTTAGCTTCGTTATTAATTAAAAAACCTTGATTGAAAAATTTTCTCTGAAATATATTTAAAATCAAATCACAAAATTTGCCAAACAATTTATAAAATCTACAAATTAATATGTTGGTATGATTCCCATACGCGTCCCAAAATTTGATTTGACCGACCCTAATGTAAAATACACTTATAAAACATCTTCATACCCTAAATTAGACCTGTAGACTTGATTTTTGTGGTTATTTTTGAGATTTGAGCTTTTGATTAGAAGTTATAAGCCGATTTATACCCAAAAATTGCCCTATTTTGGCATGTACAATTTATTTTATTAAGAAATTTTTTTATTAAGCCTTTAATCAAATTAATATTATTTTTTTCGTATTACCAAGTGTCTGGCAGTTACAAACATACTTTTATTTTTTTCATGGTAACAACCAATATTTTATAATAACCGTTCAAATACCCATAAAATTTTAGTTGTGAAAAAATTCACATTTTTGAAAAACAACTTATTTTAATAAAAATCAATTATATTACAAATTTGTTTGATTTTTAGGTTTTGCTTAGGCTTAGAAACAAAAAATCGGTGAAAAACTAAGTTTAAATTAGCGTTTAAAGCCAAAAAATTTTGTTGTCCATGTTTTTGGTGGTCCATGTAACTTTTGAATTTTTAATTTTTTTGAAAATTTTTAAATTCTTCAGACTTCTAGCATTGTTAAAACATAGTTTTTAATTTAATTTGTGTGTTTACAATTTTTTTTATTAACATCATAAATTGCATATGCTGAAAAAGGTCATTTTTTGGGTATAAATTAGTTCATAACTTTTTTCGATAAGGCCAAATCTTAAAAATAACTATTAAAACGAAGTCTGCGTGTTCGATTTAGTGTACAAAGATGTTTTATATGTGTATTTTACTTTAGAATCGGTCAAATCGAATTTTGGGACGCGTATGGGAATCGTACCTAATATGTTATTTATTCTGTATATTTCTTGATTTTTTTATTTTTCAAACAGTTTTTATGGCTTATTGAGTTCGGCTACAGAAAAATAAATATCAAGTGCTTTAAAGTAATATTCATAAACTAAAATAAAAATAATGTTTATTAAAAAAAGCAATAGAAAATCATAAGCATGCAAAGCAAAAAAAACACGAAGATAATCTTTTATTTATTATTTTTTATAGAACTATAGAAGCAGCTTCGAACAAAAACGAACTTCAATTATTGTGTGCACCTAATAGTTTAAATCCCATTTAAATGGGATCCCATTTAAATAGGTCCCATTTAAATGGGACCCCATTTAAATGGGATCCCATTTAAATAGGTCCCATTTAAATGGGATCACAATTAAATGGGATCCCAATTAAATAGGTCCCATTTAAATGGGATCCCATTTAAATGGGATCCCAATTAAATAGGTCCCATTTAAATGGGATCCCATTTAAATGGGATCCCATTTAAATAAGTCCCATTTAAATGGGACCTATTTAAATGGGATCCCATTTAAATGGAATCCCATTTAAATGGGACTTATTTAAATGGGATCCCATTTAAATGGGACCAAAATCGAAAGGTTCCATTTAAATGGGACCCTTTTTTTACAAGCAGTTTGTTCTAAGAGTCTCATTTTTCTTTTATTATATATTTTTGGTATTACTAGAAAATAAAATCTTGAATCTTTTTTTTTTCTAATGATCAGATAACAGAATTAATATTATACTAAGCATAGTTTAT
>JASAMX010007140.1:0-45223 GCA_030248175.1 Microlaimidae sp. YZB2_3
AATCAGTAAAGATTATTGTTATAAATTTTTGGTAAAGCTTAAAATAAAAGATTATCGGTTTTTTTAATTAAATTTTAGTGCTTTAGGCAGCTAAACTGCATAATAAAAAGCTGGTATTAAGAACTAAAACCTGACAGAAAATTGTATAAATTTGTAGTAAAAAAATTTAGTAACCGTGTTTTTTTTTGCAAATATTCTTTGGGGCGGACAGAAAACCAGGCTTTAAAATGAAATTCATATTATATATTAATTATTAGTGTAACAAAACTTTGCAGAAATTTTTTTGTGCACAATAAAAATCAAAAACTTATTAATTTGTTTTCTTATAAAATAACACATATTAGTTTGTGAGATTATAGTATTAAGATTGTTGAAAATTAAAATAATTACGCGTTGTACACTATTGTTGATACCATTTTCTGCAAAAAATGTTTTCCAAAAACAATCAGTCTGCATTAAATACGTTTACTATTAATCAGCCTAATCCGAATTCAATAATTATATTACCACATAAAAAACAAAGTAATAGTATGACAATTATTAATTGGCTTCCGTTTTTTGTAGAAGTTTGTATCATAAAAAATTTTTTCAGAGTTTAAAATTGCTATAAAAGTACATACGTTGCACTTTGTACATAAGACTTAAGACGCAGTGCAGAGTCAAACTTTTTGTTTCTATTTTAATAATTTTTTTTGTGATAACATTGGGCCCAGCCCCCAATAGCCCACATTTTTTTTTTAAACAAAATATCTTCAGTTGTGTTCAGGACCTCACAAAAACGTCGTTTTTTGACAATTCTTTATGTGAAAAAATTCTCTATGAGTATAACGTTTAAAGCTACAAATTATTTACACAAAAAAGCGGCTAATTTCTACTTTTATTTGATACCTAGATCGTCAAGATTGGTGCAGTATTTGTCGAGATAATGCGTTTTTTGTACAAAAAAACATCGATTTTTTCGCTAAAAATACGAAGTGAAGGAAAGAAAGGTTGGGCAAACTTCACAAAGTAACTGCCGTCGTTTGGTGTTTTTAAAGAAAAAGTTGCGGGTTTTTTGTACGGGAAATGCAATATTTTGAAAAATATTGCACCAATCTTAACGATCAAGGTATCAAGCATAATTTGTAACGTAAATTATTATACTCATTGAGCAATTTGTCACTTACAAAATTGTTAAAAAAACGCTATTTTTAGGGGGTAATAATTCCTGAACCACGGAAGATATTTTGTTTGTGGGATATTGGGGGCAGAGGTAATGTTTTCACAAAAAATATCAAAATCAAAGACAAAAAGCTTGAATCTGCACCGCACTTTTAAGCTTTTGATTGTTTCTTTAATATTTTGCGTTATAAAGTTATTTTAAAACAGTAAAACTTTAATAAAAAGCTAGTCGTTTAATGTTTTTGGTTTTTACTCGCGTTATATCCTAATGTATTATGCTATAAAACGAGTTAATAATGTTTTAATAAATGCTTGCCATTAAAATTTAGTTTGTTTGTCTTTTACTTATTTTGTAATCTAAGTAATTTAAGAATAATGTTTATATAGAGTTTAATTAAAAAAATTCAATTGAGGATATATGAAACTAAGTTTTTCATATATTTTTTGCTATATTTGTTATATTGTGAGAGGGTTGTTATATTACAGGTTGTTTTGTTGTAAGTAATAAGCTAAAAATCTAATTACTGTAATAGTATTGCGAACTGCAATAGAAGTTTGACAAAAAAACTTAATTTTATCTCAGTATAAAGCTGGCAGGTCGAGATTTATAATACTGTGCAGGGTTAAAAGGTTTAGTTTTTTGGAGTAACAAATTTAAAAAAAAAGAAAAATGTGGGCCGCCTTTAGCCAAAAAGAAAAAGCTCTAAACAGGGCCGGGTCACACTAAAAAATACAGGATGGTCCAAAAATTCTTGGAGGTCAAGGTGGTTTAAGCTGAGACAGGATTTTTAGTGAATTAGTAAACATTTTAAAATAAAACATAAAGGTTATTAAACATTAAATGTAAATTTTACATTCTAAAATATGGTAGGCACAAGAGATATATAATGATGCTCTAAAAAATTTTTTAAACTGGTATGTTCCTTCTCGTTAAACTTCAAATTTTTAAACTGGTTAAATATCATGCTTTGGAACTCTTCTCATTTAAAGCAGATGGAGCTACAAAACTCTGCTCCTTAAATAAGCGATTTTAAGCCTAAATAACTTTTAAATTATAGTTTGGTTATCCGATTTGATTTTTTAGGAATAATCTTATCATTTCAAACAGTTTACACAAAAAGTTTGGATAAAACAATTATGGCATTATTTATTTTATTTTTCATAAAAAAGTTGAAAATAGGGCAGATATTTGTAGCTCAGGGATTTGCTCCAGAGCTCCTTAACTCCATTTTCATAGTTTCCATTTTCATTTTGCTCAATTTTAAATGCAAAAACTAAAAAAATCTAACCAATATGGGTATTAACGTATTCAGAATTTAAAACAGATAAAATATTTTTTGCTACAAGGCTTAGTTTATTATTTTGGTTTTGTTAAAACTGGTGTTAAAAATACTCATGTTAAGATCTCATTTAACTTTTGTTAAATTTGTGAAGTTTTGGTTTTGTGCTTTTATAATGCAGAAAATTCCTTTTGTTAAATAAGGGTATAAATGATATATTATGTATGTCTTTCTAAATGTTTGTTTTGAATGCAGTAAATTTGTTCAACTGTCGTTTACACACAACATGGAAAATAAAACAGTAGAAAAAGTGCAGTAAACGTGTAACAATAACCGTAGGAAAACATTAAAATTTACTAATTTGTTTGTACAAAAAACATATCTACAAATTTGCTACTGAATTCGTTGTGTTGAAAAACTTTGTAGAACTTACCATATATGGTGGATACTACTAATTAGGTGAGCGGATCCTTTCTCGTAGCAAAATCGGTAAAATCTTACGAATTATTTATGGTAAATTATGCTATTTTGTTTTAAGAGAGTATAACGTATAATTTTATTAAAAAACATTAACCCTCTGTATAAATCTTTATTTCTTGTTGGAATCAAGCAAATATTTAACAAATCGATACAAAATTGAACATAAAAATAAACCTATGAATACAGCAAACACAGTCACACACACAGTCCTGGCTAACTAGAAAAGTATGACTGAAGGCTTTAATTATAAGGCTCTTGCTTGGTCATTTTTAGGTTTATTAATCTTTATTTTGTTAAGATTTTTTAAAAGTGTGTATGTGTGTGAATGATTGTCTGTGTGTTTGTGTGTGTGTGTTTGCACGCTGGTGTGCGTGTGTGTTTGAGCTAGTTTGTAGTGTGTGTGTGTTTTTGTGTTTTTGTGTGTGTGTGTCTGTGTCTGTGTGTGTGAGTGTATATGTGTGTGTGCTTGTGTGCGTTTGTGTGTGTTTGTCTGTGTGTGTGTGTGTCTGTGTGTGTGTGTGTGTGTGAGTGTGTTTGTTTGCATGCTGGTGTGCGTGTGTGTTTGAGCTAGTTTGTGTGTGTGTGTGTGTGTGTGTGTGTGCGCGCGCGCATGTGTTTGTGTGTGTGTCGTGTGTGTGTGTGTGTGTGTGTGTGTGTGTGTGTGTGTGTGTGTGTGTGTCAGTGTGTGTATGTGTGTATGTGTGTGTGTGTGTTTGTGTGTGTGTATGTGTTTGTGTATGTGTATGTGTATTAAAGCTACTCAGGAGGCAGCATTTTTTGCAATTTTGCTACAGTGGCGAGAAAACTTCAGAGAATTTGACACTGTAATTCCAAGGTCCTTTATATTATCTACTGTTTTTAACTGTACATTACTAAAGAAGTAATTAGTTTTTGTAACACCACCAAAAGATATTACTGAAAATTTTTCAAATGCTATATGTAACTGCCATTTATTGGACCAAGCGCGAAATAAATCAAGTGACTGTTGGAAATAATCAGGCGAATTATTGGCAAATGAACAGTAAAGCTTAGTGCCATCTGCAAACAGTTTAGCAGTACATTCTGGTTTTAGACATTCTGGGAGGTCATTTATAAAAATAAGAAAAAGTAAGGGGCCCAAAACACTCCCTTGGGGCACGCCACTTCTTACACTAATATAGTCTGACATAGAGCCAGTTTCATTTAGAAGCACCGCCTGTCGTCGTCCAGTTAGAAATTGCCCAATCCATTTCAATAATTCATAGCCTATGCCATAAGCTTTTAATTTTAATAAAAGTTTAGAGTGGGAAACTGAATCAAAAGCTTTGGCATAGGCTATGAATTATTGAAATGGATTGGGCAATTTCTAACTGGACGACGACAGGCGGTGCTTCTAAATGAAACTGGCTCTATGTCAGACTATATTAGTGTAAGAAGTGGCGTGCCCCAAGGGAGTGTTTTGGGCCCCTTACTTTTTCTTATTTTTATAAATGACCTAACAGAATGTCTAAAACCAGAAAGTACTGCTAAACTGTTTGCAGATGGCACTAAGATTTACTGTACATATAGCATTTGAAAAATGTTCAGTAATATCTTTTGGTGGTGTTACAAAAACCAATTACTTCTTTAGTAATGTACAGTTAAAAACAGTAGATAATATAAAGGACCTTGGAATTACAGTGTTAAATTCCCTAAAGTTTTCTCGCCACTGTAGCAAAATTGCCAAAAATGCTGCCTCCTGAGTAGCTTTAATACTTATATACATACACAAACACATACACACACACACAAACACACACACACACATACACACATACACACACACACACACACACACACACACACACACACACACACACACACACACACACACACACACACACACACACACACACACACACACACACACACACACACACACACACACACACGCGCGCGCACACACACACACACAAACTAGCTCAAACACACACGCACACCAGCATGCAAACAAAGAACACTCACACACAAACACACACACACACACATACACACACAGACAAACACACACAAACGCACACAAGCACACACACATACACAGTCACACACACACAGAGACAGACACACACACACACAAAAACACAAAAACACAAAAACACACGCACACTACAAACTAGCTCAAACACACACGCACACCAGCGTGCAAACACACACACACAAACACACAGACAATCATTCACACACATACACACTTTTAAAAAATCTTAACAAAATAAAGATTAATAAACCTAAAAATGACCAAGCAAGAGCCTTATAATTAAAGCCTTCAGTCATACTTTTCTAGTTAGCCAGGACTTCTGTTTTTTTTTTAAATATTTATTATGTGTTAGTTATTAGTACTTGTAATTGCTTTATGTGTGTGTTTTTTGTGTGAGTTTGTGTGAGTTACAGACATATGTATTTAAACTTTTTTATGTTGTATGTGTTTTGTAATGCCTCTTGTTTTTTCTACTCATGTTGTTATTCACCATGACTTAACCTTATTCATATAAACAATTACGTGTTGTATTTCAGCACTGTTTGTTGATTCATTGGTATTATTGTCTAATTCTGTAGTCATTAATGAATTATGATAAAAATTAAATAAAAGTAACCTCTGACAATAGATAGTATAATTCATTATATTTTAATTGTATATTGAGAGTGGTCGGATCGTTACATAAGCTCAATTTTTGTTATTATGTAAAGTGTTCATATTTGGCTTGGAATAAAAAATTATATAAATTGCCAATAAATACATTATCACTGAAGACGAATATATCGATATTACTTTTTTTATGGATTTACAACTTAATTTCAACTGTTTACAATGTTTCTAAGCTTTACAAAATATGGCGATTACAAAGATATTAACATGGTAATCTTAAAACCCTCTAAGTCTTATTACATAATCTATTCATGCTAAGACTTTATCATCACGAATTTCAAGACATAATGTTTTAGCAGGCAACAGTGGCCATAAACGACAAAATCAAACAAATCAAAAACGGGAAAAAAGCCACTCATAGAGCTTTTTTTCTGTATATAAAATCGTCCAATAAAGAGTTTATCCCGCCGGCCCATTTAATTTTGGTAATAGACTGGAGGCCAATCGAAATTGAAAACAAAATTGAAGTTGGAATCATGATGCTGATTCAAACCTTCTACGCTTTTCACCTGGAAAATGGAAGCGGATTGGGACATATTTACGCGTTTCTGGAAATGTTAATTGGCCAGAAAAATTTTTTTGAATTTGGAATTCCTGCCGCGAAATAACTTATGCAGCAATACTGCAATTACAAAAAAACTTTGACGCCATAGAATCAGTAAAGATTATTGTTATACATTTTTGGTAAAGCTTAAAATAAAAGATTATCGGTTTTTTTAATTAAATTTTAGTGCTTTAGGCAGCTAAACTGCATAATAAAAAGCTGGTATTAAGAACTAAAACCTGACAGAAAATTGTATAAATTTGTAGTAAAAAAATTTAGTAACCGTGTTTTTTTTGCAAATATTCTTTGGGGCGGACAGAAAACCAGACTTTAAAATCAAATTCATATTATATATTAATTATTAGTGTAACAAAACTTTGCAGAAATTTTTTTGTGCACAATAAAAATCAAAAACTTATTAATTTGTTTTCTTATAAATTAACACATATTAATTTGTGAGATTATAGTATTAAGATTGTTGAAAATTAAAATAATTACGCGTTGTACACTATTGTTGATACCATTTTCTGCAAAAAATGTTTTCCAAAAACAATCAGTCTACAATAAATACGTTTACTATTAATCAGCCTAATCCGAATTCAATAATTATATTACCACATAAAAAACAAAGTAATAGTATGACAATTATTAATTGGCTTCCGCTTTTTGTAGAAGTTTGTATCATAAAAAATTTTTTCAGAGTTTAAAATTGCTATAAAAGTACATACGTTGCACTTTGTACATAAGACTTAAGACGCAGTGCAGAGTCAAACTTTTTGTCTTCGATTTTAATAATTTTTTTGTGATAACATTGGCCCAGCCCCCAATAGCCCACATTTTTTTTTTAAACAAAATATCTTCAGTTGTGTTCAGGACCTCACAAAAAAGTCGTTTTTTGACAATTCTTTATGTGAAAAAATTCTCTATGAGTATAACGTTTAAAGCTACAAATTATTTACACAAAAAAGCGGCTAATTTCTACTTTTATTTGATACCTAGATCGTCAAGATTGGTGCAGTATTTGTCGAGATAATGCGTTTTTTGTACAAAAAAAAAACATCGATTTTTTCGCTAAAAATACGAAGTGAAGGAAAGAAAGGTTGGGCAAACTTCACAAAGTAACTGCCGTCGTTTGGTGTTTTTAAAGAAAAAGTTGCGGGTTTTTTGTACGGGAAACGCAATATTTTGAAAAATATTGCACCAATCTTAACGATCAAGGTATCAAGCATAATTTGTAACGTAAATTATTATACTCATTGAGCAATTTGTCACTTAAAAATTGTTAAAAAAACGCCATTTTTAGGGGGTAATAATTCCGGAACCACGGAAGATATTTTGTTTGTGGGATATTGGGGGCAGAGGTAATGTTTTCACAAAAAAATATCAAAATCGAAGACAAAAAGCTTGAATCTGCACCGCACTTTTAAGCTTTTGATTGTTTCTTTAATATTTTGCGTTATAAAGTTATTTTAAAACAGTAAAACTTTAATAAAAAGCTAGTCGTTTAATGTTTTTGGTTTTTACTCGCGTTATATCCTAATGTATTATGCTATAAAAAGAGTTAATAATTTTTTAATAAAATCTTGCCAATAAAATTTAGTTTGTTTGTCTTTTACTTATTTTGTAATCTAAGTAATTTAAGAATAATGTTTATATAGAGTTTAATTAAAAAAATTCAATTAAGGATATATGAAACTAAGTTTTTCATATATTTTTTTGCTATATTTGTTATATTGTGAGAGGGTTGTTATATTACAGGTTGTTTTGTTGTAAGTAATAAGCTAAAAATCTCATTACTGTAATAGTATTGCGAACTGCAATAGAAGTTTGACAAAAAAACTTAATTTTATCTCAGTATAAAGCTGGCAGGTCGAGATTTATAATACTGTGCAGGGTTAAAAGGTTTAGTTTTTTGGAGTAACAAATTTAAAAAAAAAGAAAAAGCTTTAAACAGGGCCGGGTCACACTAAAAAATACAGGATGGTCCAAAAATTCTTGGAGGTCAAGGTGGTTTAAGCTGAGACAGGATTTTTAGTGAATTAGTAAACATTTTAAAATAAAACATAAAGGTTATTAAACATTAAATGTAAATTTTACATTCTAAAATATGGTAGGCACAAGAGATATATAATGATGCTCTAAAAAATTTTTTAAACTGGTATGTTCCTTCTCGTTAAACTTCAAATTTTTAAACTGGTTAAATATCATGCTTTGGAACTCTTCTCATTTAAAGCAGATGGAGCTACAAAACTCTGCTCCTTAAATAAGCGATATTAAGCCTAAATAACTTTTAAATTATAGTTTGGTTATCCGATTTGATTTTTTAGGAATAATCTTATCATTTCAAACAGTTTACACAAAAAGTTTGGATAAAACAATTATGGCATTATTTACTTTATTTTTCATAAAAAAGTTGAAAATAGGGCAGATATTTGTAGCTCAGGGATTTGCTCCAGAGCTCCTTAAAAAAAGCTCCATTTTCATAGTTTCCATTTTCATTTTGCTCAATTTTAAATGCAAAAACTAAAAAAATCTAACCAATATGGGTATTAACGTATTCAGCATTTAAAACAGATAAAATATTTTTTGCTACAAGGTTTAGTTTATTATTTTGGTTTTGTTAAAACTGGTGTTAAAAATACTCATGTTAAGATCTCATTTAACTTTTGTTAAATTTGTGAAGTTTTGGTTTTGTGCTTTTATAATGCAGAAAATTCCTTTTGTTAAATAAGGGTATAAATGATATATTATGTATGTCTTTCTAAATGTTTGTTTTGAATGCAGTAAATTTGTTCAACTGTCGTTTACACACAACATGGAAAATAAAACAGTAGAAAAAGTGCAGTAAATGTGTAACAATAACTGTAGGAAAACATTAAAATTTACTAATTTGTTTGTACAAAAAAGATATCTACAAATTTGCTACTGAATTCGTTGTGTTGAAAAACTTTGTAGAACTTACCATATATGGTGGATACTACTAATTAGGTGAGCGGATCCTTTCTCGTAGCAAAATCGGTAAAATCTTACGAATTATTTATGGTAAATTATGCTATTTTGTTTTAAGAGAGTATAACGTGTAATTTTATTAAAAAACATTAGCCCTCTGTATAAGTCTTTATTTCTTGTTGGAATCAAGCAAATATTTAACAAATCGATACAAAATTGAACATAAAAATAAACCTATGGATACAGCAAACACAGTCACACACACACACACACTTATCTAAACGCTATGCAACCGCATGCAAATTGTAAAATCCCCAGGCGTCACAGGAGCGCAATATGAGCTAATTCTTTTAAAATCAGTATTTAGACCTTTAGTTCAGACATTAGCCTTTCTTTTGCTTTAAGAAACCGGTTACTGCAGTTGGAATGATAGTAGTGTCCATTTAGACTAGAGTCTAAAACAGTTTGATTCATTTTTAAATTTTAAAACTAGGTAAAAAGTTACTAAAGGCAAATCCAATGTAGCTGCAACAGTGTGTTTACGGACGTGTTCATTTAGGCCACGCCCTCTTAATATCATGACATAATAAAATCCTTCTATAGTGCTTTCTCAACACCAGCATTTTTCTGCCAATTGCTGACTGCAATTATTTGAAATAGATAGTGAATCAGTGTATTAAAATCAGTATGTTTATTTAAAGTCATTGGTTTAATTGCAAGATAAGTGAAATAGTGTTGTGATTGTTAGCAAAAAATCAAAGTAGGTAGTAAGTAGGGAGTTAACTACTTAAAATTTTTAAACTAGGTAGTTAAGTAGTAAGTAGTTAAGTAGGTAGTTAAGTAGATAATTTTTCAACTAAATATATACTTATATTAAAATCTTAGTATAATTAAGAATTCAAATTCTTAATGTAAAAAATACTTTTTCACAATTAATAATTAAATATTTCCATATTTTATTGGTTTGTTGCTAGTTGTTTATGTTTAAAAATACTTTTAAGACTGCTAGATGGTTGAGATATAATACAGTTAAAATTCAGAAAGTTTTTTACAAGAAAAATTAATTTATTCTAAAGTTAACTTAAAAAATTAAACTTAATAACCCACTTGGGGTGGGTTTAAAAAAAGACGATATATTAACATTGTTTGTCTCATTTATATCATCTTGTTAAACAACAGAAGCGGGAGAGTGCAAATTTTGTTTAAAGGTGTGGTGCAAAGTCCAACTTTTTGGCTTTGATTTTGATGGTTTTTGTGAAAACTTTAGCCCTGACCCCAATAGCCGACAAAGATTTTTTCAACAAAATATTTCCAGTGGTTTAGAAGTTATGATTCCCCTCTTCCCCAGGACAATTTTGTTGTACGTGAAAGCTTTTTTTGACAATTCTGTACGTGAAAGCTTGCTCAATGGGTATAATGATTTAAGTTACAAAGTATCCATTAAAAAAATCGTCTATTTACTTTCTACTTTAAATTGATTCTTTGATTGTTAAGATTGCTGCAGTATTTGTAGAGATATTGCGTTTCCCCTTCAAAACACCCAGGATTTTTTTGCTATAAATCCAAAGTGACGGCAAAAATGATGGGCAAACTTCATCAAATTGCTGCCGTTGTTTGGTTTTTTTAGCAAAATAGTCGCGGCTTTTTTGTACCAGAAACGCAATATCTTGACAAATACTGCACCAATCTTAATGATCAAGGTATCAAATTAAAGTAAAAAGTAGCCCCCTTTTTAGTGCATAATTTGTAACTTATACCTATTGAGCAATCTTTCACGTACAGAATTGTCAAAAAACGCCATTTTTGTGGGGTCATAACTTCTGAATCACTGGAGATATTTTGTTGAAAATTTTTTTGCGAGTTATTGGGGACAGGAAAGGAGTAAAAATCAAAAACAAAAAGTTTAACTCCGTAGTTCACATTTAATAAAAACAAGAGTTTATGACTGACCCCTAGTTCACTATTCATTTTATAATAAAATTATGATTGCTTTCAAATACTTTCTTAACTTATATATTTTTTAAACCGTACATTTTATTTACAATAAATATGATCAATCAATTTCTAAAAAAATCTATTTTTTTCGTTTTTTTCTATTTAAAAACTTCAATAAAAAATAATCCTTTTTTACACTAGATTAAATAAAAACCAACAGATTTTTGTTTTATTTACCTGAAAAAGTAATTAAAAATAGTCTAATCATGATTTATTTCAATCATCTATTTTATGACATATTTTTTAAAAAAACTTTAATTAAAGCATTACTACAATTTGAATTGGGTTCATAAATTGCAAAGCACCCTGTGTATAAAATCGCTGTTGAGTGTCCAGATATGGATTTTTATTGAAAATTTTCTGCGCGTGTAAATTACTTGGATATATATACATGCTGTCACATTTTGTTTCAAACAGCTGAGTTTTTTTTTGTAATATGTGCGCCCCACAGATATTGATTGTTTAAAGACACTAACTATTTGACTGTCTACTTCACTAACTACTTTCTGCCTACTTCGCTAACTACTTTCTGCCTACTTTGTAACTACTTTGTTAACTACTTGTATTAACTACTTTATTTTTTGAAAGTAGGTAGTTAAGTAGGTAGTTAACTACTTTTGGAAAAGAAAGTATGTAGTTAAGTAGTTAGCCAAAATCATGGTAGTTAGATAGTTAAGTAGTTAACTACTTAAGTACTTATCACAATACTAAAATGAAATACTTAAAATTGTAATATTTGTTTCAAAAATATTTATTTTTATCATTTTTAACCGTTTAAATATAATATCTTGAGGTGCGTTTTTTATTACTTTGAATAAAGGTTATAATTATTTTGAAGTTGTTTATGCTGATAGTCCTGTTCAATACACACAAGGAAACTCAGTGCATTAATTTTTCTATTGATTTTTGATCTGGATTGCATGTGAACGTTTATTTACGCTTTCTCTCCCTGGCTGCAGTTCTTTAATATACAGTACAGTTCCCTTTTCTGTTTTTTTAACTTGGGGAATTCCTCAAATTGCATGTCTCCATTTTCTCCAGACAAGCAAAATCCCTTGCCCCCCTCTGCGCTTTGTTTTATTGATTTTTCAGCTGAATTGGGTCCTTTTATGACAAGACGTTTTTAACGTTTGCAAACAAAATACAAATTAGATTTACAAAACAAAGTTTCAAAAGCTTTTTGGCCTAAACTTAGGACTCACTAGAAAGGCTGGTTCATACTTATGTAAAAACGTCCTTTGGACAAAGTCCAAAGGACCAAAGTTCTTTGTCCAAATGACAAACATGGCGCCAAAACATCCTTTGGACAAAGTCCAAAGGACGTGTTCATAATTTTTTATCCTTTTCCCTTTGGATTTTGTCCTTTGTTAAAAGGACAAATTTCAAGTAGCATCCATACTTCATCTGAAGGAAAAAGTCCAAAAGACATTTTGGCTTGTCCAAAGGATGTTTAGGCTTTTCTTAAATTGTCCTTTGGATTTTTTCCAAAGGACGTTTTGTCATAAGTATGAACCAGCCTTAAGATTCACTTGCATTTTTGTCAGGAGGCTAAATTTTTAAATTGGCCTCAAGCAATTCACTATTAAAGGAGTATTATGTTTAATTATTATAGAAATTTGATTTGAAAAAGCGCGTCTTTAAAACCTTCGATCATTTGTAATGTGATAACAGCTTGTATACAATGTTTTTTGTTTCACTTTAAAGAAAGGTTGCAGTGGTACTATTACATAAACAGAGATTCTATTGCATGCTGGATTATGTAAACCAACTCTCTACAGACTTTTTTATTGCACAAATTATCTGGTTAAAATGACAGATAAATAGCATAAATACAAATAGCTTCCAATTGGTATGTGGCATATGTAATTAAAGTGCCAGTGCAACCTGTTTTATTTTATTTTGTGAAAAGTTTATTTTTTAACAAATTTGTATTAAGTTTCTAAGTACTACACCAAAACAAATAATTGATTTGACAAAAAAATCAAACATTATCATCCTTCCAACAAAAGCCATACATTACTGCCACAGCAGAATAAGTCACATTAAATTAACCAGTAATTAGTTTGACAGAAAATACACAATTTTTTTACAATAACCTTGTCATTTATTTTTAAATGGTTTTTAACCCACTTACAATTAAAACAAATTGCGGTATGATGCTTATGTCTTATTTCTGGTGTCACTTCAGTCCCATATGTCATTTTTCCTTCTTTGATAACAAGATGCAAAAATTGAAATTTTTAAACAATTATAGTTTTTAATGCTGTAAAACCTGCCTATGTTGTGATGCAGGCTTAATGCTAACCAAATTAAAGAAGTAATGCTGATAAAACTGAAACATGAATATCAGAATAAATAGTTACAACTGCTCTGTACATCTTAATTTCCAACTGAAACAATGAAATAAGTTAATTTGACATTTTTTTCTGTTACTTTTTTTTTCAAAGCAGCAATTGTTTTTCATAAATCACCAATAACTTAAGAACAATTGTTGTTTGGTTAACAAAACTTATTAATAATCACATTTTTTGCAAAAAGAGTTTGCCAATAGGCTGCATAGCATAACTAAAAATAAACAGGGTTCCAAAGTTTTTTTAAGGTTGGAATTCATTTAAGTAAATAACTTTTACAAAAATGGAGAAATCCAAGTGGGTTTGCCTCCCTTTTCCTAACTTTTGACCATAAAAACTTCTGCTTATCACTGTCAAATCTAGAGGAGTTCTAGCTTTAAAAGAAAAATTTATGCAAATGTAATATTATCATTTATAATTATTTTATGACATATATTACACTTATGTTATAAACTACACAGAAAGGGTTCTTTCTTATTTAAAATTTTTAGCGTGGGTATGATCTCCAATAAAAAAATTGGATGAAAAGGGCCCTAGATTGTTCTCGGTACATATAACTTAATTTTTCTGCGAACTTTAATAGTTATTAGCAAGACTTTAAATAATTATGTTAAAACCTTAAAAAAACAAGTTTTAATAATTTTATTTTTTGTTCAATTTCTATTTTTGGCTTAAAAAACGTCAAAACAAAGTCATATAACAAAGTCTTTATAAATACGGTAGTACAATGATATTAAAAAACAGCAAAAAAGGCGGTCTTTTCCAATTCCGGCCCAAAAGGACAAAACAGGAAAACCATGCAAAAAAAAAAATCAAAACCCAAAAAACAACAAAAAGATTAAGAAATTGCTCTCAAAGGTTAAACACAAAGCAAAATTAGGAAATCACAAAAACATTCACTTTTTGTATGAAAATGTTGATAATGTAAAATAACAAAAATAAAAAACTTTTGCAAAAACACTTTATTCAACATTAATCCAGTTAATTCTGTGCTAGTTTTTTTGTGTTTTAAAAATAAGTCAATTTTCTAACACCCTAAATTGGTGGCCAAAATTAAGGCGTGGCCGAAATTAAGTCAGTTACCCTATATATTAAAAACCTTTTAAAAACAGGCTTCTTTAGGCATTAAATTATTAATATCCTTGAGTCAGAAGCATAGGCAGAAGCTCTTTTGAAAAGAGAAGAGAAGAGAAAGAGAAGGGTTGATATGAGTTTCATAAAAATTTTTTGAATGAGGGATTATAATAAGAAGTTCAGACCTGTGCAAGGTTTGAAAATGCCTCCCGCTTTATTGAAGGATTTGCCCCCCCCCCCCCCCCCCCCTGGAAAAATGAAAAAGTATGATTATGACGCCATTTTTTACCTATTAGGACGCCATCATTGCGGAATTTTTGCAGTTTTTAGCCTATTTCAATGCAATTTAAGCTATTTTAGATCTATTTTTACCTTATTTTCGCTTTTTTTCTCCCTTTTTCCCCTTTTACTTTCTTTTTTTCTTCTTTTTTTTCTCTTTTTTTTCTTTCCCTCCTGTGTGCCCCCTGTTTTATTTCCCCTCCCCCATTTAAAAAAACTGCCCCCCTGGTGCCCCCCTGTTTTGGAATTGTACCCTCATTATAACTCTGGGGGGGCAGTGCACAGGTCTGAAAGTTGCATGCCAAATTTTAAAATACCTTTAAAAACACCTTTTAAAGTGATAAAATTTTATTAGTTAACCCTAACAGCACATTTGTTCCTTCAAAATATTCAATGTTTCAAAAAAAACCTGTGTATTTTAATTTTTGCTGATAAAAACTTTTAACTTATATATAAAGAATATCAGTTAATAATCTGTTTTTAGCATAAAAGATATAACAATAATAGTGTGCTCAGTGGAATGAAGTGAAAGAAAAATTTTTTAACATTTGTTCCCATGATCCCCTAAAATTTTTACCTCTACTGAACCAAAAGGGGTGGGGTACCACTTCTACTAAAACAGTACATCTTTAGTATGGACTTTATCACCCTGCCAACTCCTCTCAAAAAGAAAAGCAGCTGTAGAAAACGGAAACTTCTAAAAGATCAGAGTACAAAGACAATTATCGCCGGAGGAAATCATCACTTTGTGTGTTACTGCACAACAAAAATAAACATTAAAAATATCCCGGATTGATTCCTAGCACCTCGAAACTTCAATTCCACCACACCACCGACCGACACCAAACTGCAAAAAAGAAGACTTTTCTTTTCATGACTTTTCTTATGTATGACTTTTCTTACCATCTTCTCTTGCCTCTAATAAGCCAATTATTTTCCAATTGATACATCCAAAAATTGATAAATCCTTCTTTTCACAATTCCAACTAACAAAAAACACTAGACACACTAGACAGCCTCCGAGAGGCACCTTCCGAATTTTGTCGCCTGTCTAATTGTTCGTCTGTCTGTCTGTTTGGCTCACTTTTTAGGGTCTTCTGGCGATTTTCCTCTTGGCCTTGATGATAGAGCAGTTGGCTCCGCCCGGATTGGGCAAAGTGGCGCTGGTTGACATGCTAAATGGATTTTCGTTGTCGTGGCCCCACTTCTATAATAATATAATACTATTAATGTAATTATTATAATAATATTTTATTTGTTAATAGTTGTTTTTTTTAAAAGAACGTTTTTGGTCCTAAAAAATGGCATTGTTAATAGATTTTTTTGTAGTAAATGTCAACTTACATAGGCTATCTAATCTATATAAATTAAAAATTGTGGGGAGAGCACAGACGTGTGGAGGGTCTGGAAATGCCCACCATGGAATATTAGTGGCAGTGCGCCTCTTCTGTTTTATTCCCCCCCCACCACCCAGAAATAAAAAAAAATATTTAAAATTCTAAAATTATGACGCCTTTTTATTACTACTATGACGCAATGCAATCATAGCACAATTTTTTGCAGTTTTTTTTTGTCTATCTTCCTTATTTTAAGCATATTTAAACTTATTTTTAACTAAATTTTGCTTTTTTATGTTTTTTTCCTCTTTTCTCCTGCTTCTCTTTCTCCACTTCTTTCAAAAATATTGCCCCTCCTGCTCTCATTTTGGGATTGGCCCCCTCCCAATCAAACCCCAGGAAGACGGGGCAGTGCGCACCTCTGGGAATGGGGAGCACATTGGTGTGTCATCTAAAACCGAAGACAAATAGCAGCAAATGTATCAGCAATTTTTGCGCATATTTTAGCTTTAATATGTAATAGTATTGGCTTAGTTCAGTGGCATGCCCAGGATTTCATTTAGGGGGGCGGTTTGGGGGGGGGGTACATACTAACAGTGAGAGAGGGTCTGGGGGGCGGCAGCCCCTGAGAAATGGGGGTCTGGGGGCCCCCCAGCGAAAGCCCCCCAGCGGGATCAAGGGGCAGAGCCCCTTATCAGGGGGGTCCAGGGGGCAAAATGCCCCTGGGGGAGAAAATTTTTAATTTAAAGCGCTAAAATACACTAGAAATTTTAATTCCAGATGATAATTAAAACAAAATTTATGGTTTTTTTATTCCTATCCATTTAGAACATGTGTTTAAAACGTTAATAAAAGGTTAATAGTGTTTATAGTAGTTTTATTTAACATGTATGCCTTAACTATTGAGCGGCAAAATCGATTTGAAGTTGAAGAACTGAGATAAATTGTCAATTTAAACTACCTGCAAAGCGGGGAAAATTTGGTTTTTTGACTATTAATATGCTTTTGGAAGGCATCAGTAAAATTTCTGTATTAATATTTAGGAAAAAAAATTTTTTCTCCCAAAATTCAAAAAATGTAAGGGTCCCCCCCTTACAAAAAAATCCAGCTTTGCTGGATTTCGGGGGGGGGGGGGGGGGGGTGGGGCGCCCTCCCCCCTGGGCACGCCACTGGCTTAGTTTAGTTCATTTTAAAAAAACCTAGTTAATTTAAAGTTAAAAAGTTATTAAAATAATAAGGGATTAACTATGTATGTACAATCCCTGAAAAATTAATGTTCACCAATTGCCAAGAAGTAAATCAATAAAGGGATTGACTTGGCTGTACGTAGTCTGTAGGTTAAAATTGTGTCTAAAGTCTGTACAAAAAGGTATTATTATACACAATACACCAAAAAAGTTTGCGTGATAAAATATTTCACAGTTTTACAAATTTTGTAGGTGGCTAAATTGTTTCCAGAATGAATCTAAATCTCAACTTATGCTATTATTGTGTAATCGCTTTAAAACAACAAACAACTACAAAACAAAATAAAAGACTAAGGCATAGGTGGACAGCCTCTCAGATTTTGGGAGGGGCGAGTATACCTGACCCCCCAAAATTTGGGGGTGGGTATGGGTGTCCCAAAAATTTTTTTGGGGTATACGCCAAATACCCCATTTTTAAAGTTTTTAGTACTGGGACCCCCCAAATTTTAGGGGGGGGGGTTTCTGGGGTACCCCCAAATTTTAGGGGATGGGTGTCGGCTATAGTCTGGATTTTTGGGGGGTATAACCCCCAACCCACCCCTCCATTGACCACCTATGGACTAGGGAGACATCAACAAACTTTCACAGTAACCAAAATTGGGTCTTAGCTGCGTTGGAACATTAAAAGGAGTCTGTGATCCTCTAAAAGCTCAATTTTTTTTCAACCCCCTAAAATTCAAATTAAAGGGTTCACAGTCATCTGATAGTATTTTAGAATTTAATATGCAGTTGTTGAAAGAAACATTTACACAAGTCCGGAAGGACGAATGGAAATAAATTATTTAAATTTTGTTAGAAATCAACCTCAAAATAAAATGAAGAATAATTAATTACTGTACCTAAAAGTAAAACAGCACTGGTGGTCGGATCTGTAGTTTCTTTTCCAGCCATCCCCCCCACCAAAATTGAACCTGGGCAGACTCGCCAAAGACCCAAACTGAAAAGGCGCCAAACTATTTCCCACTGCGCTGCCACCTGAAAAGTTTATAAAATTGTGTTAAGAGCAGAGCACCACAGCTTATTCATACCACATGGGGAAGGGTTAACTGACGGGGGGGGGGGGGGGGGGGTTCATACACAGGCACAGGGGGAGGAGGGGGGTTTCACCCCTCCCCCAAATTCTGAGATGGGAGGGGAGTTTAACCATACATGGGCAAGTTGGTCTGGAGGGGGGGGGGGCGGTTAAACCCCAAATTGGGGGGGGGGTTAAAATCCAAGAAATGCAAAATACCCATATCGTTTTTTTTCTGGAGTGCATTGTACCCATATCGTTGTTCAATTTTGAAGAAAAAATAGGTAAAACAACACTAATTTTAGGTCAAAAAGTACTTTTTATTCCATTTTTGAGCTTTTTAGTGCTTAAAACATTCATTTTAACCTCAAAACTTAAGTTTGGAGGCAGTTAGAAGTCATTTTAAAAACTTTTTTCTTTATTTTTCCAAAATTGGGGGGTTAACCACTTAGAAGTGGGGGGAGTTAAACCCCCTTCTCAAAATTTGGGGGGTTAACCCCCAAGACCTGTGCACTACTCCCCCCTCCTGGGGTTTAAACAGGGGGGGACAATTCCAAAATGAGGGGGGGCTTGGGGGCAACTTTTTTGAAACAGGAGGGGGCAATAAAACGGGGGGGCAAGCAGGGAAAGCAGAAAAAAAAGAGAAAAAGGAGAAAAAAAGAGAAAAAAGAAGGGAAAAGAGAAAAAAAGGACAAAAAAAGCAATAATAAGGTTAAAATAGGTCTAAAATGGCTTTGAATACATTGAAATAGGCCAAAAACTGCAATAAATTCTCAATGATGGCGTCATCATAGGTCAAAAATGGCGTCATAATTTTAGGGTACTTTTTCATTTTTTCATTTGAATCATTTTTAAATAAAAACATAATATTGATGGACAAAACATGTCTCAATACGAATACTCAATACTAAAAAATGTCTCAATACGATAGATAGAGATAGAGGTTAGAGGAACCATGTGATATGGATTTTTGAAAGTAGAAATTTTAGGTTTCTTAAAATTGGCTTTTGGTTTCTAAACTAACTTAATTTTTTAATTTTCTATTAAAATCATCGGTTAAAAATATTTGACAATAAGAAGTCAAAACAAGAATATTATATTGTTTCAACAAAAAAAATAAATATTGGAAATGTTAATAGACAACAAATGCCTAGAAGGAACCAAAAGAACTTCTGGATTTTGGAACGGAACTTAACATTTTTTTTGTCTCCAAACTAGCTCAGTATATTTTGTTAGAGCTATTAATTAATTTAAAATCAGAGCTAATTAAGTTTTAGTCATGAACAAAGACTGAAAAACTATTCCCCTACTTCCAGTCACGGCCAAGGCCATGGTTGCGGAGTTGAGAAAGCTGAAGGCTGGGGCCGAGAGGACTCTTGAGGTCGCCGCCACATTCCCAAAAATTAATCCTCCACCACCTCCAAGCAACTGGGCTGCCGCTGTTGTCGTCGCTGTGCTAATTGAAAATAACGCGCTGGCGGCGGGTCCCTTGTCAAATCCAGGTACGGTCCTTGAGGCAGGGGGGGTGGCGCCACACTTGCCGTCACCTTTGGTGCCCCGAGAAAATAGCTCGGAAGAGGCGGCGCTCTGTGTGGCGGTTGTCGTAGCTGCCGGAGCCTTGAACGTAAATAACCCATTTGTCAATCCCAAACAGGCTGATGTGGCGGCTGTCATTGTTGCCGCAGGAGCGCCAAAGGAAAATCCAGTTGACAATGAACTTAAAGTGGCGGCGGCAGTGGTCGTGATGGCCGCCAGGTGATTGTGATGCCCCAAAGGTAAATAACCCCAAAGACGAGGCCGCAGTGTTTGTGGCCGTGCTGGATGAAACTGAGTTCACAGCGGCTGAAAGTTGGGATGAGAATAGCATTGGGGGTTCGACTTCGATTTGGCGGTCATTTTCCCAGCTGCGCCTAGGAGGAACAGTGGCGGCGGAGCTCCAGCTGCGGAGCTCTCAGATAATCCCTCTGACAATTTTGCATTCGTTTTTCCAACCGCTAATCCATTGTCAGCAGTTTTATTCAAAGTTGTGGATGAAAGTCCAAACGCAAAACCTAAACCTGTAAAAATAGATTATTTTTTTAAGAAATACAACAATACTGTGGGTTTGTGTTCTAACAATATCATATCATAAGTTCCCACCCTTCTCCCTAGGCCGACCACCTCCTGCACTCCATATTCATAAATTATCCTTCTTTATTTTTATCCTGTTAATCTGTCCTTAATTTATGTAGTTTAAAGTTTAGCCATTTTTTGCTAGTGATGAGTAGTTCTGGTTCCGGGTTTTGGATGTTCCGGGCAAAATTTGGAATTCCGGTTTGGGTTTTCTGGAAAATCTCACTTCGGTTCTGGTTTCAGATTTTTGGTAAATTTCAATTCTGGTTCTGGTTCCATTTTTTTTTATTTTTAGGATCGTGGTAGTGAAATAACAGTATGGCCATAGGTGTTTTTTGGGGAGAACAAAGAGTCCACCCCCCCCCCCTTGAGCCAAAATTTTGGACCCCCCCTAGAAAAAATTCAGGGCCCCCCTTCCCCCCCCAAAGCTCGGGAGCGATCCAGCCTGACCCCCCCTAGCGAGGTTGACCTCCCTCCCTCTCTCCCAACCAATTTGGAAGTATATTCTTTATTTACTGTCAAAAACACGGTTTTTTAGTTAAAAACAGTGTTTAAATACATTTTTTAGGCCTAAATAGGTTGTTTTAATACATAAAATTCAATATTAGACCTAAAAACACTTAAATTATTGAGTTAACAAAATTTTGCTAAAAACTTGGACCCCATTGACCCCCCCTAAATTGGAAATCTCTCACTCAGGGTTGACCTCCCCCTAAAAGACCAGGGGGGTTTGGACCCCCCTGGACCCCTCTAAAAAATTTTAGCCTTCAACTCGGGGGTGAACCCCCCCTAGCGGGCCCAACCAAAAACACCTATGAGTATGGTAAGGAACGTGTTAATGTTATAATATTCTGACTTATTTTAAACCAATTAAATATAGTATTCCGATTAAATATAACCTACTTTACACCTACTTTTACTTGAATTTTGTTTTTTTGTCCTTTTATCACTTTATTACAAATCCCCGCCAAAGAAAAAACCATTTTGCCGCTCCCTTTTAACAATCCCGCAGGGAGCAGTGCACAGGTCTTAGTTTTTTTTAATTTAATTTTGTTCATGTGAATTTAATAATTAATATTAATGGAAAGGTAATTAATCCGTTGATTCTCTAAAGAAAATGGAATACCAAATGACACGGGCGCAATGACACACATAGTTTTGGTATATTAATGTGCAAAAAATTAAAACTGTTTTAGGATTTGAGATGTGCTGTGAAAAAATTTAAATATTTCCGTTTGCACCACCCTTCTTTTTTTCTGTTTGTTAATGAAAATGGTAAATATAGGTGGGCAGCCTCTTGGATTTTTTTTTTGAAGGGGGTATACCCGACCCTCAAAGTTGGGGGGGGTTCCCAAAAATGTTTTGGGGTATACCCCAAGTACCCCCTTTTTAGCGTTTTTAGTACTGGTGGGATCCCCAAATTTTAGGGGGTGTTCAGGATACCCCAAAATTTTAGGGGGAGGGGGGTGTCGCATGTCGGCCATAATTGGGATTTTTTTTTGGGTGGGGATAAAAATCCCCTTGCCCACTTATGGCAGGGAAGGACGAGAAATTGTACCCTCCAACCATAGTCTCAAAACTTAAAACAACTCCCTCTTAAAATTTTGAGAGGGCTTCAGCAAAAAATGTCAGCCCGCATTAAAAAGTACCAAAATATAATTAATAAAGGGCAAATTTAAAGTTTAAAAACAAGCATTCCCCACTTACCAGCTTGTTCCTTCTTCTGCCCTTTGGCCAGTAGTTGGACAGTTCCCAAGGCTGAGAAGGTGGTCAGTCCGGGGCTGAAGGGACTCGTCTCCTTTTTTCCACCCGCTTTCGGCGTCTGGCAGCAGACACAAACGCTGGCATCCACCGCGTTGCTCACGAAACACTCCGGGCAGTTCCACTTGGCTGCTCCAAAGCTGCCGCTCAGGAAGCTATGTAGCTGCTTGGCTCCAGTTGCGCCAGCTGGACCGGGCCTGGCCGCCGCGCAGCAGGAGCATTTTTTGGCTTCCACCTTGTTACTGATGAAACACTCTGTGCAATTCCAGGAAGCGGCCGATTTTTCACCTGTCACCGGGGCTTGTGGGCCATCTAAGAAAAAAATTCTCGTTACTATGGCAAAATAATTCGCTTATGCCTGCAACCAGACCTCTGCGCTGCCCCCCCCCAGGGGGGTTTATCTGGGAGGAAGGGGTTAGGGGTTGGGAGGCAATTCCAAAATGGCGGCAATTTTTTTTGAAACAGGGAGAGGCAATAAAACAGAAGGGCGGGGGTGGCACAGCCAGTTATAAAGCAGGGGCATTTCCAGTCCGTACACAGGTCTGCATGCAACTTCCATTGTTTTGATGTGTAAGAAATATTCAAAAATTCTGGTCTGAATGCTTAGTTGCATAGTGCATTCAAATGCAATTGTTACATTTTACTGTATTGTATAAAATTAATTTCGCAATCATACATTTTCCCGCAAAGGAAACACCATTATTATAGGCTAAATAATATAACACTATAAAATATTATAAGTACAATAATACTTTGAATCGGTTTAATCAAAGGTTTCCGTGTTGTGCAGGCTGCGCACTGATTTTTCTGTGACGCGTTCTAAATTAAACACACAAGGCAAACCAGACTTAGCAGCTACCACTTAAACAAATCTTTTCATTAAATTATATACAACCGCTTTGAGTAATAGATGCACTAAAGCTTGCACATGTTCTTATAGTCAAATTTTCTTTTTGAATAAGCAGTTTAATAATTATAGTTAATAATAGCAACTTAATAAGGTGTATCAAGTACCCCGCTTACTAATAATTATAATTATTGGTATGCAATTATTTTACCGCTATAAAAAGATTTTATTTTTGTTAAAGTTGATATTTTATCCAAAAAAATGTGATGTTTCATTTTTGCAGGTGCAGAATTTTTGTTTATATCATTTTACACAATATTAGAACTCACTACTAAAACGGGCCAGTGCTGTATATTCTGTGCTGTAAAATCTTTTAAGTTTAAAATAAGTCTTAATTTATCTCACGCTCTCTCACGCTCTCTCTCTCTCTCTCTCTTATCTCTCTTTTAATTACCATAAAAATAAAAGATAATATATGCCTATAATTAGCAGATCTGTGCAGGTCTGAAAATGCCCCCCGCTTTATTGGTCGATTTGTCCTTTCCCCGTTTTATTGCCCCCCCCCCCTCCCCGTGGAAAAATGAAAAAGTACCTAAAAATTATGACGACATTTTTTACCTATTAAGACGCCATCATTGCAAAATTTTTGCAGTTTTTAGCCTATTTCAGTACATTTTAAGCCATTTTAGACCTATTTTTACCTTATTTTCGCTTTTTTGTCCTTTTTTCCCTTTTCCTTCTTTTTTCTTTTTATTTTCATTCTCCCCTGCTTGCCCCCCCCCCCGTTTTAGAAAATTTTCCCTCCCCTGTTTTGGTATTTCCCTCGTGCCCATTAAATAAAACCCCGGGGGGCAGTGCAAGGTCTGAATTAGTGCTATTGATGGTATATAATTATTCTTCTAATATAATTTAAAATTTTATTTTATCTTTCTTTGTATTTTATCAAAAAAATGCGCTGATTTGTTTTGTAATTGCCGCACGTGTGCATCAATTAACTTGTGTTTGTGCTCTAAAATCTAAATTTTTAACTGTTTCTGTTTCATCTTGCTTTTAAAAAGTAAGCATCATAATATTAATAACAAATAAGCGTATTTTTATCTTAATTCCATTAATATTTAATTGAGCAATTTTTAATTAACCGATGCGATTTTTTTAATTTAAACAAAATACAAATGCCACCTACATTTAGAAGAAGCGTCATCATTTTTGTCTGTTTTACAACAGACGCAGGTGCTATTTTCCGGCTTATTTTCCAGATGGCACTTTTTACAAGCCCACTTTTCCACTGTCGTGTGGGAGTCCTGTGAAATATGGGGGTAATATGGGGGTAATATGGGGGTAATATGGGGGTAGGAAGTGAAAAAAATAATAGTGAAATATGGGGGTAGGAATATTCTTAGGTCGGCAGCCTCCTGGATTTGGGTGGGGGTATACTTGACCCCCAAAATTTGGGGGGTGTCCCAAAAAATTTTTTTTGGGTATACCTCAAATACCCTATTTTTAGCGTTTTTAGTTCTAGGACCCCCAAATTTTAGGAGGTGGGTGTCCGAGGTACCCCCATATTTTAGGAGGTGGGTGTCCAGAGTACCCCCATATTTTAGGAGGAGGGGCAGGGGCGTAGCCAGGAATGGTTGAATGGGGGGGCCGAGCAAAAAAAGGTGGGGCACAATTGTCATAATTCAAAAAAGTGCTAAATGGGGGGGGGTTTCAGGGGTGGCGAAGCCCGGGGTCTGGAGGGCTTTAGTTCCCCAAAAATTTTTTTTTGAAAATAGAGCCAAAAACTGCTATTAGAAACCTTATTTAAAACTTCGAATTTAGAAATTCAGCAGTCCATCCATAATCTCTATGTATCAATATTTTTTATTCCAAAAGCGGGTACCTCAAAGTTCACATCACATTGCATTTATATAGCTTGAAAGATTTTTTGTTTACAAAAATAGTTTGGAGCTGAATACTCCTTTTAAGTTCAAGACACTCTCAAAACATATATATTCATTAGAAAATTTTTGTTAGCTAGGTAGATCTTCAATAACAAATATAAATTGCTGTAATAATGGGCCTACCTAGCATAACAAAAATTGGGTCGGCGGTCCCACCACGAAACAAAGCTCCTCTTAAATTAAATGCATTTTGTTGTATTATTTTTGAAATTAGAATAGTAATAGTACAAATAATAGAACATCTATTTGAAAAATTTTGACGTGCTTTTTTGTATCAAATTAAAGCATTATGAAATTTTTTTTCTGGTTAACGGAAATAAATTTACATATGAAAAACCTTATTAATGCTTAAAATAGCTCTGAATAACGGTTAGAAGTTGCCAAAAGTATTAGAAATTGCTTTAATATTGTCGTTTTGTCTCCGGTTTCTGAAAAAAACTTTGGTAAGAATCATTGGTTTCATAACAAATTCTGATTTCGCGGCGGGACCGTGAACCCAAAATTTTTTAACGCTAGATATTTCTATACTAACAGCTATAATTGAGTCAAAATTAGATAAAAAACTACTCTAAAAACTTTTTTATTAGTTTTGTTATGTTTTAGCTCAGGTAAGACCTTTACATTTACGCTTCACATTTACTTTAAGACTTGTTAAAAATTTTTATAATTGAATCAATTAAATTTATTTACAGTTATTTTATATTTTTTTAGTTAATTTTTATAATTAAACATGTTAGAAAACTAATTAAAGCTTTATGCCATTTCTCAGTTACTATATTTGAGTTGTGTTCGCTTTGCGTTTGCGTTAATTGATTTAAGTTTCGGCAAGTTTAAAATGCACAAGCACTGAATTCAAAACTAATAATTATATATAAATATGACTAGCACACAGATACGCCAAAGGACAAAACTAGAAACATTGATTTTTGTCAGCAAAGTTGTACTTGGAAAGTCGCACAATTGCGCATCTGCAACTGCAAATTTGTCATTGTAGTAAAATCTAACTAAACTTTTTTCCCAGAATTTTTGCCATTAAGTCTTTTAACATCTACTCTTACACACTTTGACTTTGAAAATCATGTCTTTAAATATGTCATCTTCAGAAAACGCTTTTTGGATGCGATTTTTAGAACTTAGCTTTAAAAATGATTTTTTAACATTTTAATAAATTTAATATCTCATCTTTAAAAAAATTCATCTTTTAAACATTTTTATTTTGTCTTTTTATTTATTGTTGTTCTGAGCAAGATTTTGAATGCGCAATATTGCAAATTACTGCACGCAATTATTGTATTAAGTATTTTATCGATTAAAACCATAGATAAAAAACCTTTTTTTTTTCCAAAACCAAACCCAAAAATCAAGCAAGAAGCTTAAATATGACTACCATATCCAAGGATTATATTGGTCCTTGAACAATGGAGTATGGAGTATTACTTGTCTTGATTACAATACAACTTCTTGTTTCAATGAACAACCATAATGGTTTTTTTAAGTCAGTGGTTGTAGTAAACTGTTTAAAAAAAAACTTTTTGACTGATACAAAAATTTTTTTCTAACGTATTTTTTCTTACTGATCTTCAAAATTGTCATATATCATAAATTTTAGTCCATCTCATTTGGGGGGGCCGAAGGGTCCATTTGGGGGGGCCGTGCCCCCCTGGCCCTACCCCTGGCTACGCCCCTGGGGAGGGGTGTCGGTAGTAATAAGGATTTTTTTTTTTGGGGGGTATAACCTACCCAACATGCCTTCATCTCCCATTAAAAATGTCGGTTGTACATTTTTCCGCTGCATCTAACTCTCTCATTATTGGTATGTAGATTTATTATGACAAAGTGTATATTAATTAGCTTATTAATAAAAAATTGTGTTTGCAAATTTCAAAACTGGTGATTTTCTTTTGCTTTGTACGAAGTCAATACAAAAAAGAACAAAAAATAAACACAATCTGCGTAGCGCTGGTATTTACGCTATCCTGACGAATTTAAGGTTTGGCCGAGGCTTTCTTTCGTAAACAGTGGCAACACTTCCTTTCATTGATTTGGTTGTTAAAATGACAACTGGGGCACTTCCATTTTGCGCCTTGCTGATAACTGCTCAAACCTAGAACACAGCAAAGCCTCTTAATGATAAGAGAGAAAGAAAGGTTAATATAGAGATTGTATTTTAATGCATTATTATAAAATTTATGTAATAATTAAAAAAATATATTTTTGAAAAATTATACTTAAAAATAGAAATTAGACTAAGCAGAAAAGTTTTTTTTAAATTTAATTGTATTATAAGTTTTACATTTGGTACAAAATTATTTTTAACGTTAAAATTTAACAAATAACTAGAATAAATGGGTTAAGTAAGCAAACATAAAAACACCTTAAAAGGTGTAGGAAGCAGGTTAGGAGAAAACACCTAAATGGGTGCAGAAGCAGGTTAGGTTAATGTTAAGTTAAGTACAAGTAAATGTTTGAAGAATAAATAATAAACACCACAGAGGGTGTAGAAAGCAGGTTAAGCAAAAACACATAAACAGGTGTAGTTAAGCAAAAAAAGCCAGTATAAATGGATTAATTTTGATACATGTAATAAGCAAAATAGGCCAAAGATTGACCTTAAATGGTGCAAAAAGCAGGTTATGAAAAACAACTTTGGTTGGTGCAGAAGCAGGTTTAGTGTGTACACCCTAACTAGGTACAGAAAGCAAAATTAACCAAGCATTTGTATAGTTATTTATTAAGTAAACTGTTTGCTTATGTAAGTTTTCTTATGTAAAGATTAATTAATAGATTTTAGCTTAGTTTTTAAGGTTTTGTGGTTTTTAATGAGTTAAAATTGTAAGAGGCAATTTAGTGTTTCAATCCTGTTGATTTATTTTTATACTGAAAGATTTAAAATTGTACCATACATGAGCATGGACTGGCAAGCTGGGGGGGGGGGTGGCTACCCCAGGTAAATGGCCGTTTGAAAGCTAGGAGGGGGTACAGGGGGGTCTGTACCCCCTAGCTTTTTAGGAGGGGGGGGTTGGTTCACCCAGGGTAAGCCAGTTTGAAATCTAGAAGGGGTTAGGAGGGGTCCGATTTCCAAAAAAAATGTTATTTCACATCACCCATTTAAGTGTTTTAGCACTAATATAGAATTGCGTAGACCAAAATAGGCTTTTTATGTATAAAAAGAGTAGAAAAATATTGCTTTTCACCACAAAAACGTGTTTGTAACAGTAAATTTTGACTAAAATTTATAGCAATTTGTCTTGGAAGTTTTAAAAAAGTTTGGGGGCAGGGGGGCCCTAGATTTTTTCTAGGGGGCTCTGAAATTTTGAGGCTATGGTGAGCGGAACCCCCCCCCCTCCTATGCTCATGTATGCATTGTACATAAGTAAAAATATAGAGGGCAGACCCACCCCTTTTTTGGAGGATTTCCCCCCCCCCCCGCCAAAAATGAAAAAGTACCCTAAAATTATGCGCCATTTGTTACCTATAATAACGCCATCATTGCAAAATTTTTGCCGTTTTTAGCTTATTTCAATGCATTTTAAGCTATTGTAGACCTTTTTTACCTTATTTTTGGTTTTTTTGTTCCTTTTTTCCGTTTTCCCCTCTTTTTTTCTTTTTTTCTCCTTTTTTCTTTTGTGTTCTGCTTTGTTTTTCCCCCCATTTTATTGAACCCCCCTCGTTTCAAAAAAGTTGCGCCCCCTCCTCCAATTTGGAATAATGGCCAAGGGGTTTTTTATAGTCCAAATTTGGAATATGAACCACAGGTGTTTTTAGGGGGGACAGAGGATTCCACCACCCCTAGAGCCAAAAGTTCGCACCTCCCAAAGGTGGACAACCTCACGGCATTTGGAGGGAGATATACCTGACCCCCCAAATTTTGAGGGGGGTGTCTAAAAATATTTTTTGGGGTATACCTCAAATACCCCATTTTTAGCGTTTTTAGCACTGTCCCCCTCCCCAAATTTTAGAGGGGGGCATGTTTGTGGTACCCCTAAATTTTAGGGGGGGGGGGGGGTGTTGGCTATAATCTGGATTTTTGGGGGGTAACCCCCCTGGCCACCTATGGGGGAGGGTAGGGTGGGGTCCACCTTCCCAAAATTTCAGACCCCTCTAGAAGAGTAAATTCAGTCATATTAACTAAAAGAGGCCACCCCCTCCCATAGGTGTGTAGCCTAGAGTATACCCGACCCCCAAAGTTTGGGGGATTAGTGTCCCAAAAATTTTTTTAGGGTATACCTCAAATACACCATTTTTAGCGTTTTCAGCACTGTCCCCCTCCCCAAATTTTAGAGGGGGGCGTGTTTGGGGTACCCCTAAATTTTAGGGGGGGTGTCGGCTATAATCTGGATTTTTGGGGGGTAACCCCCACTGGCCACCTATGGGGGAGGGTAGGGTGGGGTCCACCTTCCCAAAATTTCAGACCCCTCTAGAAAAGTAAATTCATATTAATAAAAAGAGGCCACCCCCTCCCACAGGTGTGCAGCCTAGGGTATACCCAACCCCCAAAATTTGGGGGGTTAGTGTCCCAAAAATTTTTTTAGGGTATACCTCAAATACACCATTTTTAGCGTTTTTGGTAATGGGAACCCCCCAGGGGCATAACCAGGAGGGGCAGGCAGGCAAGGCCCCACCAAATCAGCCCTTCGCCCACCCCCCCCCCCCCCCCCCCCCCAAATGTGATGGACGAAAATTTTTGAAATAAAACAATTTGAAGATCAATAGGAAAAATATGATACAAAAAATTTTTGTATCAGTCAAAAACTTTTTTTAACAGTTTACTACAACGACTGACTTTAAAAAAACCCATTAAGATGTTCATTGAAACAGGAAGTTGTATTGGTTAACCCCCTTTCAAATTCTGTGAAGAGGGTTTAATGTTTAATCCCTCCACACAGAAGTGGGGGGAGAAAAAGATAACACCTAAAGATAACACTTATAACCTTTCATAACACTTAAGACTAGAAAGGCGAGGGCCCTACGGGCCCTCTCCTTTCTAGTTTTATATATTGATATCCGGTATAATTAAAATTAATATCCACATTAATAATAGTACCAGTAACGTTTTGAAACATAAACCAAACGAATTTACTAATTTATTAAATTGTTTAAACTGCACGATTGGTTAACTGTAAGTAAAATTATATTTTTCTACAAAATACAAGTAAATTCATAGTTTTAAGGGAATATAACTTAACTTATTCTGTTGAATGTTAGCAATTTTTTATTGCATTAAAACATAATTAAAGTAAGTTCATTAAATGGAAAAAAATTTGACTTATTTAAAGAGGATAAAACCAATTTCAATATTTTAAATAAAACAAAAAATCAACTTTAAAGAGTACAAAAAAAATGCTTAAAACTGTTTTCCAAATTATCTTTAATTTAAGATGGTAAATGTTTTAAATGTTTTGTGTATTTTATTTGATCTAAATTAATTGGTTTACACGCTTTTTAATGTTGTAAAAATATTGTTTTTCTCAACGTTGCAACAGTAGCACTACTCACGCATTCTTTAGGTACCGTCCTTTCATACACCCTCTCATTCCTGAGACTGTCATGTTGTAGGACCGTTGTGTCGCAGGATCGTCATGTCATGCTCTCATTCATTTTATTTTCTGGTCAAAATTAAATTATTTAAATTTATAAATTTCTAGCGATCAAGGCTTTGTTTCATCAAATTAAGTAAAAATAATAACATAAAAGCAGTCAAAATGTACTTTATGACCTTTCAGAGTGATTTATTGAATAAGAACTTTTATAATTTAAAAAACATCACGTTTTTGATTAGTCTTTTATTACGCACGTTTGCAATCCACCACACCTGTGCACTGCTCCCCCCAGGTTTTATTGGGTGGGGGGCAATTCCAAAACGGGGGGCAACTTTTTTGAAATGGGGAGGACTGTCCTGTTGCTCTCCTATTTACTTATTTACTGGTGGAAATTAAACTTGTTGGTGGAATTTTCCCTTCTTCTTGTAATAATGGTGCACAGAAAACAAATCAAAATTTATTCGAACAGTTTTTAAGAAATTCCCCCTTGGCTTAGTAATGTTGCACAGAAAAAAATCGAAATTTATTTGAACGATTTCTGAAAAATGCCTCCCCCCTCTTAGTAATGATGCACAAAAAAGAATCAAAATTTATTTTAATGCTTTATAAAGAATTTCCCCTTTCTCTTGTAATAATGGTGCACAGAAAAAAAATCGAAATTTATTTGAACATTTTTTAAGGAATTCTCCCTGGCTTAATAATGTTGCACCAAAAAAAAATTGAAATTTACTTGAACGATTTTTAAAAAATTTACCCTTCTTAATAATGGGGCACAGAATAAAAAAAATTGAAGATTATTTGAACGATATTTGATGAATCTCCTGCAGGCTTAATAATGTTATACCCCCTAGCGCCCCCACCAGGGGCTCAAATCAAAAACCGGAGGTCGGATTTGTAATCAGGACCTACAAAAACCCCCAAGTACGTGTTTTGAGGTGGTTTTGAGGTAAAACTGTTATGTAGTCAGAATGAGGTTGCAGGTTGCACCCTCCAAGCGCCCCCCCCCCCCCCCGGTGGTCAAAATCGAAAAATGGAGGTCAGATTTGTAATCAAGACCTACAAAACCACCGAGTATGTGTTTTGAGGTGGTTTTGAGGTAAAACTGGTATATAGTAAGAATGCCCCATACCCGACCCCCAAAATTTGGGGGGTGTCTAAAAAAATTTTTGGGGTATACCCCATCTTTAGTACTGAAAAACCCCAAATTTTAGGGGGGATGTCGGGATGTCTGGGGTACACCAAAATTTTAGGGGGTATTGGCTATAGTTGGGATTTTTGGGGGTATAACCCCCCTCCCAAACAACGACCCCCCCTGCCCACGTATGCTGTCCATACTAAGTGTGTCCAGAACTCTACTGATATTTTGTCAAGTGCTAATCAGCTCAGCGTTAGCCCAATTTAATTAATCAAAAAGTAAAATATGTATATAAAACATTTGTTTACCCCATATCAGACACACAGACATCATTGTTGACGTTATTTTTTTGATTAAAGTCTTCTGTAAAAAGTAATGAGCCCAATTAAGCCCAAAATTTCCTATCTATGGTGTGTACAATTTATGCTGTTGAAAAATTTTTGTTTAGTTTTTAAAAAACGTAAAAATATATTTTTTGGATTGCCAAGGGCCTGGCCAGCCAGCTTCAAATATAGTTTAAAATTTTTTGTAGTGTATGACAGTTCTATATGACAAAAAAAATTTAATTGAACTAAATTTCAAATTTGAAAAAAATAAATATTTGTCAAAAACACATAAGTGAATAAAAATATGTCAAATTACAAGTTAATTTGATTTTCAGTTTTTGCTTAGGCTTAGGTTAACTCATATTACCAAAAATAAGCTTATTTTATTAGCTTTTAAAGGCAAATTAAAAGTTCATGTCCATGTTTATGGTGGTCCATGTGATCAATAATTTTTTCAATTTTTTATATATTTTCAGATTAAAGGGCTCATAACTTTTTACAGAAGACTTAAATGAAAAAAATAACCTCAAAATTAAGGTCTATGAGTACGATTTGGTGCAGAAAATGTCTTAAATGTGTATTTTACTTTTCAATCAGTTAAATCCATAATTAATACACTGTACAAGTCCTAAACGTGACCAATTATCAATTTGCCTGATGTGATTGACTGAGGTTAAACATTTTCATACCCCATATTGGACTCTTAGACCTCAATTTTAAGGTTATTTTTTGATTTAAGTCTTCTGTAAAACGTTATGAGCCCATTTAACCCAAAAAATTGTATATTTTTGATATGTACAATTTATTTTGTTAAGAAAAAAAATTTTGTTAAGCAACAAAATAAATTAAAAATTATATTTATATATTGCTAAAAGTCTGAAGAATTTAAAATTATCTAAAAAATTTGAAAATTCGTTGGTCACATGTACCAAAAAAAACATACAACAAAATTCTAAAAGCTAATTACTCATTTGCTAATATCTATCAAGCCAACAAAACCAAAGCAAGCAATAGACATATTTATTAAAATACCAACAAAGCCAAGCACCTACGATTCCCATACGCGTCCCAAAATTCGATTTGACGGGTTCTAAAGTAAAATACACATATAAAACATTTTTGTACACTAAATCGGACACGCAGACTTCGTTTTGATGCACGTTATTTTTAAGATTTGGTCTTATCGAAAAAAGTTATGAACTAATTTATACCCAAAAAATGACCTTTTTCAGCATATGCAATTTATGATGTCAATAAAAAAAATTGTAAACACATAAATTAAATTAAAAACTATGGTTTTAACAATGCTAGAAGTCTGGAGAATTTAAAAATTTTCAAAAAAATTAAAAATTCAAAAGTTACATGGACCACCAAAACACATGGAGTTCAAAAAGTTTTTTTTGGCTTCTAAACGCTAATTTAAACTTAGTTTTTCACCGATTTATTGTTCCTAATGCCTAAGCAAAACTTAAAAATCATTTATACCTAAATACCTAGTAATATGAATTGATTTTTATTAAAATATAGTTGGTTTTTCATTAAAATATAGATTGACGCCCAAAAATTCCCTATTTTGACAAGTAAAATTTTATGGGTAGTTGAATGGATTTTATACAAAATTGGTTGTTATCATGAAAAAAATAAATATGCATTTGTAACTGCCAGACACTAGGTAATACGAAAAAATAATATTAATTTAATTAAAGGCTTAATAAAAAATTTCTTAATAACATAAATTGTACATGCCAAAATAGGGCAATTTTTAGATGTTAATCGGCTTATAACTTCTAATCAAAAGCTTAAATCTCAATAATAACCACAAAAATCAGGTCTATGGGTCCAATTTAGGGTATGAAGATATTTTATAAGTGTATTTTACATTAGGGTCGGTCAAATCGACTTTTGGGACGCGTATGGGAATCATACCAAACTTTGAACTACATGGGCTCTTGGCAATCTGGAAAAAATATTTTTAAGTTGTTTAAGCATAATTTGTGCCGACCTGTGCATGGTTGTGAAATGCTCTCCTGCTTTATTGGAGAATTTGCCCCCATCAAAAAATGAAAATATACCCTAAAAATATGGCGCCATTTTTTACCCATAATAATGCCATCATTGCGAAATTTTTGCCGTTTTTATCTTATTTCATTGCATTTTAAGCTATTGTAGACCTATTTTTACCATATTTTAGCTTTTTTTGTTCCTTTTTCCCTTTTCCCTTCTTTTTTCTCCTTTTTTTCTGCTCTGTTTATCCCCCGTTTTATTGTACCCCCCTGTTTCGAAAAAGTTGTCCCCCTCCTCCAATTTGGAATTGCCCCCCCCCCCCAATAAAACCCTGGGTGGACTGTGCTCAGGGGTACAAGTACTAAACGTGTACCAAAACAAACATAAATAAAAAAACATGTTTCTAGGACAATTCTGACTTTGCGATTCTAATTTTGGGCATAAAAAGTGATTAAACTACCCTTTAAAAAAATAAAAGGTGTTTTATAGCCAAAAAATGTACCTTTTAAATGGTATTTAATAGTGTTTTAACCAAAATAAATGAATATTTGTTATATTGCTGAAAGTCTGGTGATTCTAAAAATATTTTTACTTTTTTTTTGGTCTTCACCAATTTTGTACAGCAACCGCTTAAAAATGTATCAAAATTCAGTTGTGAAAAAATTAAGATTTAAACAATGGGATAATTTAATAAAAATGCATCATAATACAATTTAGCTTGATTTTTAGGTTTTGCTTATCAATCGGCAAAGGCATGGTAAATGAGGCGTGTGCTCTTCCCAGCAAAGAAAGGGTGAGCGCTGAAGTGACAATTGCTCACGTCACTTTCATTGAACGACGCTCAGGAGCGCAGACAATCAGCGCGAACCTTCATTGTCACGTGTGAATGATCTCCTCACTTTAACAAAATGACTCTCAAGGAGCGCAGCCAATCAGCGCGCAAATAATTGAGCACGTTTCTGATTTCCTTGTCACGTGTCTGATCCTCGTTTCCTATGCATTTTTGTCCGCCTTTGGCCTCATAGTGGCAAAAAATACAAAATACTTATTTTTTAAATTTATTCTAATACGTGCAATGAAGAAACAAGCAGTGCTTTGAAAAAAATAATGTTTACAGACAAAAATAGTTTAAAAATTTTAAACTTTTTAAAAAAAATAACATTTCTTAAATATTTTAAAGATTATTAGAAGGATATTAAAATAAAAAAACTGAATTAAATGGCAATTATAATATTAAAAAACACGCCAAAGTAATATCTTAAAAATTATTAAAAAAATTAAAACACTCGTAAATAAAACAAACAGTAGTTTCTTGTAATGCATTACCATCGGTATTTTGTTGTTTTTGCTCAAAGTGGAACAAGTTACTGGCTTGGACTAAAAACCGTCTATTAATCTGAATTAATAATTTAGCAATCAATTTGCATAATTTATTTTTAACGATTGTTGCTTGAAAATAGTATTAAGAGATATAATAATTATTAATTTGACAAATCAAAAAGTAAAAGGCAAAATTATAAGCAATTAATTTTCAAAAAGCAATAAAATTTCATTTAGGTTTTGTTTCTAAAAAAAATTAGCAGTAAAGCAACCTGTAGTAGCGATAAAGCTACTCCAGGAGAAGCAAATGGCATTGTGGGACCAGGGTAGTGCAACAAGGTATGCAAGAGCGTACCTTGAAATTATTAATAGTTATAGAATTATTTAATGTATTTAGAAAAGAAGCAAATAATTAAAGATAATTTATGGTCAAAGATTTGTTTAAAAATAATTCCAGAAAATTTAATATATGTATTGTTAACAACAAACTTAATTAGATTTTTTATTTCACATTTGGAATAGACATTTATTTTATCATTTGCTAGGTTGTTATCGGTATAAAAACATTTATCATATCCTACCACCAGATATTGCTTTTTGGCATTATTAAAAAGAAAGTCAGTTAATTGAAACATTGAGTCTAATACTGTGTGAAGAGATAATTTTGTATATAAAGTGCTAAAATCTGTAGTTACAATATGATCAATGTTTTTATATTTTCATATTTATTATTACTTCTAAGCTATTGTCTACAGACCAATTAATAACACCAATTTTTTCAACAAGTGAATTACAATAATTATCAAAATGAATTTTGAAGAACTTTAGAATTTTACCTAATAAAATAGATAATGATTTTGTACTGGATTTGTTTGCGCCAGCTATAAATCTAAATTTAGTTGGATTTTTATGTAATTTGACAATGGTAAATAACATTGGTAATACTTTTTCATCTTCCAAAATTTTACAACTGAAATCATTAGTAATAGCACAATGGTTGTTTATAAGATTGCTATATTGAGTTGAGTTATTTGGTTTATACACAGAATTACCTTTTGCATGCCATTTGCTGCCACGGTTAAATTGCATACCTAACTCTTTACACATAACTTGAAAATAAGATTTTTTTTTACATATATTTTATCATTTAAACCAAACGGGTACGCTGATACCAAGCTTCTAATCCAAAAATCTTCACGCTGAATTAGTTCATCTTTATTGTTTATATTTATTTTTTCTAGAACACAAACACTCATATCTTCACAAAAATTATCTTTTTGATTAAAGTGTATAACTAAAAAGGTGTCTTTGATAGCTTTTTTTTACATTTCTGCGGTGCTCATTGAACCTATGTCTTAAAGTTTTTGAGGTCTCTTTAACATATTGCATTCCACATTTTTTACAGGAAACAGCATAAATTATTGCACTGGCTGAACAATCATAATTTTCCTTAGTATTAAAAACAAATTTTTTATTAGTAGTGTAGCTACCAATTGTTTTATTCAGAGTTAATATAGTTACATGTCATACATCTATTTGAATTACACTTTTGCGTGAAATAACAATATCTTTTATCTTGATTAACTAGGATATAATTATGATTATTTAAGCCTTTTTTCAAAACTTTGTTTTGTCTTTTGCTAGAATATTGATTTTAATTTAAGTTTTAAGTTAAACATTTACTTTAATTTACCTTCTAGGTAAAAATGCAAAAATATAAGAGTTTAATACAGCAAATTGCACCATTTATTTATAAGTAACCGCATCAAAACTCATCCTTCTACTAGAAAATTTATTTTTTTAGGTGGTTCAAATCCTAGTTTTAAACCTTAATATCCCTCTCATAATATCTGATAGTGTTTTTAAAATGAGGGTAGTAAGCAGCCCGTCTTATTTCTTTGGACACTTCTTCCAATTCTGAGAATCCTCTTTTCCTCATCTGTGCAACCACGTCGTTTGGGTCCTTATTATTCACATGTGCATGTCCTCCTTGCCTCAAAACAGCCCAACTAAGTATTATTCTATAGAATTAGATTTCACGGTATAAAAGTGAATTTCAGCACAGAAAGCAAAAAAAATAAAAATATGAATAAAATTTCAAAATAAATATATAAATACATTTTAAAATATAGTGAAATTAATAAAAACCCTATTAATAAAGTTTTTTCTTTGAAATCAGAGATTTTCATTTATAAAAAAAAAACTTGCTATAAAACATCTTCCAAATCATTAACAATGGGCAATTCCTTCAGTGTATTTTTAGACAGAAAAGATATGAGAAAAGATATTCATGTGGACTAGTTCATCTGCTAAATGTTCACTGTAGTAAATTAGCATCTGAAGACAAACCAAACTTAGCTACCCAGTTTGCTCAGATGACTAATTAAGACGCGCCCACATGGCATTGGGACAAGTTTCTTTGTTCACGCAACATATGAAATGTTTAGGAAATTCAATGCTTCAGTGTAAATTATCATTTATAAATCAATTATTAAGGTCTCTCCTGTACGGGTGTCATTAGTACTAAAGCTAAGGCTAAAGTGCTTTAGTACAAAAGGGTTTTTTGGGCTTAGTACTAAAGCTAAGGCGCGGCTAAACTGAAATTAGCTGGCAAAAGCTCGGCAAAAGGTATAGACCTGGCAAAACGTTAGCTTTTGCCATGAAAATGACAAATCACTAAAAAAATCTTAAATGTTCCCACCAAACCAAAAACATAATTATTTAATTAAAATTCATATTCAGTGAAAAGGAGGTAAGGTCCACCTCGACCCCCCCCCTTTTTCCAACCTCAAAATTTTGGACCTCCCTAGACAAAAATAAAATTTTTATCAAGAAATTCTCCAATTTTTTAAAACTGACTCCCCTTCAAATTTTAAATCATACACTTCTAAAGTATTATCTTTTGAAAACCAGACACACCCTGACCCTCTTTAAGATTTTAAAATTTTTCATCTTGGACCTACCCCCCTAGAAACCCAGCGAGTATGGAAGAACACCCTAGAACCTCTCTCCCAGAATTCAAGATGCAATTTACCCCGGGTAACCAACCACCCCAATCCCTCCCCCCTCCCTTAGCTGCTAAAACTATGCTCACCTCACTTGAATATACTATTTTTCATCTAAAAGTAACATAAGTGAGTTATTTGAACAATAATGCTAAATAAAAAAATCAAATGGAGCTTTAGTATTTTCATTCTGTGAGTTATTATGGGGTTTTACTTTTTGTGTTTTTTTTATTATTTTACTTATTTTTGTTTAAACATTCAAAAAGACAATTTTTTTGCTTTTTTAAAGCATATTTTTGAGTTTCTAAATGCTTAATATTAAAATAATCTCATTTTTATTATTTCATGTGGACATTTTTTGAAATTTATTATGCAGTTAGGGTGGTTTTTTAATAAAAATGTTGGTTATATGGTTTGTTGCGTTGGATATTTATTCCAAAAAATATTCTTGATAGTTAACCATTTTTGATGACTATTTACATTTTAAGATAAACATTGCAATAAACGATGGTCAAAAACCTCCCATTTAAACGGAAGTTGTTCAGTGTTAAAAATATTTTTACAGAGTTATAAACGAATAGAAGCACTTTTAGCCAACTTTCGCTTAGGAAAAAAGAGATCATTTTTTTCAAGCGGTAATTGGCTAAAACAGCTTCTCCCACAACCATTCCCACAGATTAAAACATATATGACGTATCACAAATACTATATGACATTTTGAGCGTCCTTAAAATCTTGATGTGTACAAAACAAACCAACTGTAAAACTATAAAATTAACCTTAAACTAATATTTTTTAAAAAATAAACTTAAATCTAATGCAATAAACGTTAAAAACGTCTTTAATGTTGAGTTTTTTACAATAAACTTAACAATGTAATGCTAAGTATTACCTTAAAACAGGGATAATATTTAAAATTTACCAATATGTCCATATTTGTCAGTTTGGCAAAAGCTAAGGCTAAAGTGCTTTAGTACTAAGCGTTTTTTGGGTTTGGTACTAAATCAAAAGCTAAAAAACTTTTTTACAATCTTTAGTAAAGAAGAAAAAAGGGTGGCTAATATGAAAGAAACCGAAACCCCCACTCCCCCGATAGGTAGAAGTTGCACAGCGCTCAGTGAGGATAAACCAATTGCAATTATGGCAAATATTAATGTTAGGTATTCATCCTTTTAAGTTGGAATAGCATAGTTTATTAATTAAGTAAGTAATTATGTAAAAATGTGCAAATGCGCGCGCGGAAATAACTAAGAAAAGAATTTAAACTATGCGCTAAGTAAGAAATGATTACACCATGCGTAATTAATTAATAAAAGAATAACATAAATCTATATATATATATATATATATATATATATATATATATATACGTATGTTTGTTTTGTTTAAAGATGTTAAATTGTTAAATACAGAATGTTCTCTAACGGTCGTTAATTTATTCTGTTATAAATCGCTACTATCGAACTTTTAATAAGTTACTATAAATCAAGTTTTAACAAACACATCAATTACTGTTTTACTTACATAAAAATGATTTGTGAATTATTGCAGTTATAGAGTATTATAATATTTTAGAATATCCATATGACAATAAATTCAAAAAGTTGACAGAAACAAATAAAAGTTTTGTTTTAATTCATGTGAATGGATATTAAAAATTATAAAAAAATCTATGACAAATTTATTAAAATTAAAATAAAAATTTGGTTTCATGAGGTTTCATAAAAATAAAAATTTGGTTTCATTCACATAATGCAGGACACAGCTAAAGCATTAAAAAATGTTCAGTGTACCGTACCAAATAAGCTGACCCTTGTTAGTAAAACATTTGATTAATATTGGTCATAATTTTTAGTATCATTATCTTTACATGAATCGCGGTTTTCTTGACATATTGTGAAGTTTCATTTCTTAGTCATTGTGTAAAACAAGTCAATAATATTCTAAAGTTTCATTTGGTTAATCCTCCTCACTACTGTCAAAGTGACTACTAGTGATAAAAGTAGTACTATGACTGGTTAGTGTTAACTAGTACTAGGCTAAATAAACAAACTAGTACTAGAACTAGAACTAAAACTAGTACTAGACTAGGAATAGATAATTTTGATTTTTGCCAGACTAGACTACTCTAGAACTAGACTAGACTAGTATAGAGCTAGTGCTAGAATAGGAATAGATAATTTTGATTTTTCCAGACTACACTAGACTAGATAATATTTCTGGTTTAGATAACTAACTAGTCTATAGGCAAATAAAATCTAGCTAATTGTATAATTGCAGTATTGGCTCGACTTTTTAACAACAAAAACATTTCAAATTTTTCACTAAAGCAGATTAATAACAAAGATTAAAAACTTTATTTTAATAATCATTTATTAAATTATTTAATTTGGAACCTATATGCAAATTTTTTAAGGTAGTTAACGTTAGTTAATTTTTACGTTAACGTATAATTACCGTTAGTTTTAACGTTAGTTAATTTTTGTATATTTTGCGAACATGTAAAATTAAAAAAAATTCCGCGTTCTTTTTGTTTTTTTTTAAACGTCATTACCTCACAATTTTAATTGGTCCCCTCATGTCTGCATTCTAATTTTCAGCATCAGCCAGATATAATTCACCCATTCCAAATATTATGCAAATTTTGGACAACAATCACTAATTTACATAAATGATTAGGCTAGTATTATTTTTTTGCCTAAACTAGGCTGCAAAAAAGCTAAATTATATTTTTGTTTTTTTCAAGAAGGATTAATAACTGCAATAAAATTTAAAAAAATATAAACTGGTCACGAAAATCTAAGAGAGTATATTCATCATTTCAATTTTTTTTAATTTTAGTGTGTAGCGTAACCTGGCAATTTTATTGTGTAGCATAAATTCTTAACTATTAGTTAAAATTGTAAATGTAGCCTTGCTAATTAATGATTCATCCATTCCGTCCATTCCGTGTCTGCTTTTTTGATTACTCATTTAGGGTCTCCAATGCATGGGAACATCGACATTTACCAGGGGCATATTTCACAAAATTAATAAACGCTTTTAATTTCTCTTTATTTGATTAATTAAAAAATGCGTACATACCTATTATGGAATTTACAGAATTTATAATTGTTATTGTAATTTTTTGAATTCCAAACGCAAATTTTATTAACTAGCCTTGAAAAATACTCTAAAAATAGAGCAGGAAAAAGGGGCGATTTCTCCCTGGGCGTGTGTTTAGACAGAAAAGATGTGGACTAGTCTGAGATGGACATTATTTGAACATAAGAGATTTGTATTTGATTTGGCCAGTCGCCCATTAAATAAAAATACCATATAATAATTATTTATTTATACGTTGAACTAATTAAACAGCACTATTGCATTCTTTTTAGTCTGATGAAATGACAATTGAAAAAAATATACTCACAGAAATCTTTGACAAGTGCGAAATCACCACTTTTTCAATAAGAAGGTTATATTTGCATGTGTACAAAATAACTATAAATTTGAAAAAGCGTCGATTTCGCGCTAGTCAAAGATTGCTGTGAGTATAATTTTTTCAATTGTCTCAGAATCTCAGAACAGTTCACACCTTTTCTGTCTAAACACACGCCCGGGAAGAAATTGCCCTTTTTTTTCTCTTTTCTTAGACCATTTTTAGGGCTAGTCTACCAGTTTTTTAAATTAAAATAAAAAATAACCTTATTTTATACAGTATTAGCTGCTCAATGACAAATGTTTATAATCAATCTGTTGCCAATGAGATATAATGTTTTAACAGTTTTATTATTATCAATAAAAAACCTGTTTTTTTAATAATACATTGTAAAAGTTTTGCTGACATTCTTCATTTGTTATTCATGGTTAATAAATTAAATTTCTAAATTAAATGTAAAAAAGTTAGAGTCTTAGCTATGCAATAATATAATTTTTTAATAGTTATCTATTATTAATCCAAATTTATAATTATGTTGTCAATAATTTTAATTTTGACACTGAAAAAAGTGGCTTCTAAAAAATATTGCGCGATTTTTTACCCTTTCCAAAGCGCTCATGTTTTTTTTCTGATCAATCACTAAAAACAAAGAAATATTGCTTTTAAGTTATAAGCGTTTGAAAAAAAATCTATTAATTGTAAGGAGAACAGAAACATGAATTACAAAATTTATCCAAGTTCTCTTCTTATAGTTGACGCGGTGCCATGGGGCTTAATTACGTTGTGGCGCTCCCGTGCCACTGATAATTCAATTATAAATTTAAAAATAAAAAGAAGAAGATAAAAATTTATTAAAAAAATTATGTACGTTCTTCAATTACAGTTGGAGCAGTGGTGTGGGGCTATATCGCCGCATCAGCAAGGATTGCATTTTTTTATTTAAAATAAAAATAATATTAATGAGAGGAAGAATATGAACATGAATTACAAAACATATCCACGTTCTTTAATTATATTTGGCGCAGTTCCATGCGGCTACACTGCTGTGTGGCGCTCCCGCACCACTAATGATTGAAATTATTAAGCAGAAGAAGAAGATGGACATGAATTACAAATATTATTTTATCCACGTTCTTTGATTATAGTTGGTGCCGTGCCGCGGGGTTTAATCGCCACATGAACAATTTATCAAGAAATGTCGATTTTAAGATATGAGCGTTGAAATAATAGCAATAAAAATATGTCAAAGAAGATGAACATGAAATACAAAATTTTCCCATTGTTGGTTAATTATAGTTGGTGCACTGATATGGGGATAAATTGCCGCTGGCTTCCTGCGCCACTGATAATTGCAATTACTTTTTTCTGAAATAAAAGTTTATATTATTTTTTTTCAAAACATATTTCATTGTTCTTGCCGTTTTCCGCGCTGTTGAAGTAGATGGTGCTGTGCGTTTTCTGCCAGGAATAGCAATGGAGCACAGTCGTCTGCTGTTATTGTGCAAATTCTATGAGGAGTTTTCTGCTGTCTGCTCTGTACAATCCTTATTGTTGCCAAAAGGCTGTTATTTTGTGGTTAGAAGTTTTTATTTTGCTATTTTTTTAATTTATTATTTTGATCAATAAATCAATAACTATATATATAATCAATAACTATAACTATAAATAACAAATAAAGAGATAAATAAAAAAGTAGCTCCTAAGAAAATTTTTTTCCAATGTAATTTTTTTTCCAATGAGCCCATGTTTATTTTTGATCAATCAGTAACAAAGGAGGAATATCGATTTTAAGAATAGGAAAAAGAAGAAGAAGAAGAAGAAGAAGAAGAAGAAGAAGAAGAAGAAAAAGAAAAAAAAGAAGAAGAAGAAGAAGAAGAAGAAGAAGAAGAAGAAGAAGAAGAAGAAGAAGAAGAAGAAGAAGAAGAAGAAGAAGAAGAAGAAGAAGAAGAAGAAGAAAAAGAAGAAGAAGAAGAAGAAGAAGAAGAAGAAGAAGAAGAAGAAGAAGAAGAAGAAGAAGAAGAAGAAGAAGAAGAAGAAGAAGAAGAAGAAGAAGAAGAAGAAGAAGAAGAAGAAGAAGAAGAAGAAGAAGAAGAAGAAGAAGAAGAAGAAGAAGAAGAAGAAGAAGAAGAAGAAGAAGAAGAAGAAAAAGAAAAAGAAGAAGAAGAAGAAGAAAAAGAAGAAGAAGAAGAAGAAGAAAAAGAAGAAGAAAAAGAAGAAGAAAAAGAAGAAGAAGAAGAAGAAGAAGAAGAAGAAGACCATCCCACTTCCAAGGAAAAAATTGCAGGCAAAGTTTTGAGCGCTAAAACTATAACACGCAATAGAGTAAGACACAAAACATTAAATAAATTAGTACATTATTACACTGTAAAAACTATAAAACATTGTAATATACATTATTTTCCAGGAAAGTATGTAAAAAACTCCATCACGCATATTTTTAAAAAACGTTTGCTTAGTTTGATCACAAATCATTGTAGGAATTGTATTCCACAGTCTTACAGACTGTCTCAAAGCTGATAAATTGGTTCTAAAAAAATGTTTAATAGGCAAATGATATTGATAATCATTTATTATTAATCGTTCTGCTCTGCTTACATTGCTGTCTGTGACTAAAGTCAGTTTATTTTTAGGAAAACAACGAAATTCATTGAAATAACAGTATATAAGTCTTGCACGAAAGCTTGCTGCTGTGTGACCTACTGAAATCAAACCACTGTTGTCTTTCAGTTGTTGATATGAGTGGGAATAGTCTCTATACAGCATTCCAAGACAGGATTGCAGACATTTTTCCAGTTTAAGTTGATCTTTTTGCAAACAGGGATAATAAACCGCCAAACCATATGTTAGAGATGGAAAAATTGTACTAAAAATATATTTTTTAAAGTATCAGAGTTAATATTCTTACCTAATAGTTTGCAAAGTGCACCCGCGGCTTTTCTTAAAGAGGCACACTTAATTTGAGTATGTTGACTCCATGAAAAATTTTCATCCACATTTAACCCAAGATATTTATATTGTTGCACTCTTTTATTTTCACCCAATTTTAAATCATAGGTCAAATTAACCCGATTGTTGGCCAAAGAAAGCAGTATATATTTAGTTTTACTTGTACTAACTGTTAATAAACGCTGGGTAAAAAACTCATTAATTAATTTTATATCATTGTTGAGAGCAATTTTGTCTGCACCTGAAACAATTGGTTTAATTAAGCAGAGGTCATCAGCATACATTAAAATTTTTGATTGCCGTGATAATGTAACTGAACCTAAAAAATTGCAGTAAGCAATAAACAGCAAAGGTCCCAGTTTTGAACCTTGAGGCACTCCACTTGAAACATGCCTTTCTCTTGATAAAATGTTTTCTACCTTGACTTTGAACAATTTTCCTGAAAGATAAGATTTTACATAATTTAACAAACAATTACTAACACCAAACTCG